>CAUYLG010007539.1:0-31165 GCA_963573385.1 Cacajao melanocephalus
CCTTGGGGTTGCTCTTCTTGAGGAATATCTTTGTGGTGTTCTCTGTATTTCCTGGACTTGAATATTGGCCTGCGTTGCTAGGTTGGGGAAGTTTTCCTGGATAATATCCTGAAGAGTATTTTCCAGCTTGGATTCATTCTCTCCATCACATTCAGGTACACCTATCAAACGTAGATTAGGTCTTTTCACATAGTCCCATATTTCTTGAAGACTGTTCATTCCTTGTTACACTTTTTTCTCTAATCTTGCCTTCTTGTTTTATTTCATTGAGTTGATCTTCGACCTCTGATATCCTTTCTTCTGCTTGGTCAATTCGGCTGTTGAAACTTGTGCATGCTTCGTGAAGTTCTTGTGTTGTGTTTTTCAGCTCCATCAATTCATTTATATTCCTCTCTCAGTTATCTATTCTCGTTAGCATTTCATTAAATCTTCTTTCAAGGTTCTTAGTTTCTTTGCATTGGGTTAGTACATGTTCTTTTAACTCTCAGAAGTTTCTTATTATCCACCTTCTGAAGCCTGATTCTGTCAGTTCATCACACTCATTCTCCATCATGCCTTGTTCTCTTGCTGATGAGGAGCTGTGATCCCCTGTAGGAGGAGAGGCATTCTGATTTTGGGTGTTCTCAGCCTTTTTGCCCTGGTTTCTTCCCATTTTTGTGGATTTATCCACCTTTCTTCTTTGTAATTGCTGACTCAGATTGGGTCTGAGTGGATGTCCGGCTTGTTGGTGATGAAGTTTTTTCTGTTTCTTAGTTTTCCTTTGGCGGATGCCCTTTCCCCACAGAGCTAGGCCTTCCCTGGTTCAGCTGTGCTTACTGTGAAACTCTCAAGTCCACAGCACTTCCAATTGCTGTTCTCCTTGTGGGGATGGGACCGGCCGAGCCTGACTCAAAGGGCACTCAGTCCCGTATACTCCGCACTGAGAAGCGCTGCACTGCGCCGGGGCACCGGCAAAACAGCGGTGCCGGCCAAAAGAGTCGCGCTGTCGACCTGTGTGGCTCCTCTGCTGAGTAGCTCCCAGTTTGTGGGCAACAGAAATTCGTCTGAAATTGCGGCTTCCACTTGCTGTCTGCGCTTTCACTGGGAGCTACAATCCTGAGCTGCTGCTAAACAGCCATCTTGGATATCTCTCCGTTTGACTCTGTTTTGTCTATATTTCATTGCTGCCCACTTTCTTCTGTACCTTTCTGACATATGTATTCTTTCTTTAGACGATAACAGCATCCATCAGATACTATTATTACTGTTATTGCTGTTATTTGTCTTTTAAGCCATTTTCATTCCCTTAAAGTACTCTGAAGCACCTTACAACTCAAAGTGTGGTCTGGGGATCAGCAGCATGAGTGTCACCTGGAAGCTTGTTGGAAATGTAGAATGTCAGCCCCACTCTAGACCTACTAATTGGATTGCTCATTTTGATAAGGTCCTCAGGGATTTGAGTGCACATTAAAGTTTAGAATGTACTTTTCTACCTCATGTTCTCTACCCTTACCTCTCCTTCTCTCTCTCTCCTAGTTTTGCCTTTACAACTGGGTTAACTCCAATAGGGAATGTAATCTCTGGAATAATGTCTTCTCTACACTGGCTCACTACGTTTTATGTCTTAGGCCTCAAAGGACAATATTCATTTAAAATTTTTATAGGCAACTTCACTCTTGCATCCAGGAAAACAAGCTTTCTGAGGACTGGGCCTGAAATTGAGCCCCATAGCCTCAGTGGTGTACCTGAGACAGGTAGACATACCTAAGGCATACCTCTGTAATTACCGAGACAAAGCTCTGTAATTGAATGAATAAACCTAAATTCCAGCTGAGGTCTCCTGTCTTCGGATTAGTCAGGAGTCCATCAGTTGAACATTACAGAAAGGCAGCTAAAACAGCTTTAACAAAAGGAGAATTACTGACTCTCGTAATCAGCAAGGGCTGGAGTTTATGTCTTTGATGACATGGGAACCCAGGACATCATGTTGCCATGCTCTCGCTCAGCACCTCTCATTGCCAGTGTTACTCTCTCCTCCTGTAGAGAGTTGTTCCTTCTGAAAATGGTTGCCAGCACTTAGTAATTCAACTGGCAGCTTGCAGCAATTCAACCAGTAGCTTGCACTCTGATTTTCCAGTGTCTTACAATTTGGAAGATATTTTTTCCTACTACTTGGGGGACTGGAGTTCTGATATATTTCTGATCAAAATTAACTAATTCCATTCCTACTAGAGCCAACCATGGAAAGCTGAGGAAGATCATTACTAAGTGAATTGCTCAGCAGAAGGAGCAGAAGAAAGGGGCAGGCATAGTGGATGAGTCTGGGCTTCATCCCCATTATGTATTTACATCAAAGGATGAGAAGACTCACCCAGGACGATCACCCAGTGATTAGTGGTCACTAAGACAGACTTTTCTTTCTCGAGTGTTTGTACTACTTCAGCTTATAATCCATTCATTATTTAGATTTTTAAAAAAACTTATTGACACATACTATTTGTACATATTCATGGGGTACATAGTGATGTTTCAATGTATATAATGTATACTGATCAGAGGGCAATTGGCATATCCATCATCTCAAACATTTTTATTTCTTTTTATTAGGAACATTCAATATCCTCCTCCTACCCAATTGAAACTATATGTTATTGTTAACTCTAGTCACCCTACAGTGCTGTAGAACTCTAGAATTGATTCCTCCTGGCTTTCCAACGTTCACCTTTACAACAGCTATGATTTTGTATCCTTTAACAGCAACAACCACAGAGTTGATCTCATAGAAGTGAAAGTAGAACAAGAGGATACTAGAAGAAGATATTTATGGAAGTATATATTTTTTAATCCAGCAAGAGCTGAAATGCATACAGCCCATCTGACCCCTCTAAATTGTTTATAATATATTCATGATTGAAAGTAAATAGTTTTTCATGACTTTATTCTAATCATCACATCATGGAACTTGCTGTATTGAGGTTTGTGTGGCTCCCACAATATAATTTTTACATATGTATGAAAGCAAGAACAAACCACTTTGGGGGAAAAGCTTGTCAAGTTTAATCTTATCGCATATTAGGAGTGATGTCTCATTCACGGAATATAAACTTACTTAACAATGCTATTTCTCCATAAAGAAAGCTTCATAAGGAATCACGTAATAAAAGCCCAAACTTTGTGAATAAAATTATAATCAACCATCCTTGGGAGAACTTACTTGAACTATTTACTAACAAGAACAAGAATGGAAAATGGATCTCACAGTGACTTAGTTATTTTTTTCCTTTTCTTCCCCTAGTCAAATGCTTGCTTTGAAAAGCATTTGTCTAAGGTTAGGATGGAAGTTTACACTCTTGGTGTAAAGTAGGTTAGGGAAAAACTATCGATTTGGGGGAGTTATATTGCTTAACATGCTGAAATGATGCTGTGCTCAGTTGACTCTGTTTGTCATATTATAGAATACAGATTCTTCAAAGTATAACTTAGAGGCAATGCAAATATGTCTTTCATCACAAGGGTCAGTGGTAGATACAGATATCATTTTATCAAGGCAGGTACTGAAGACGTGCATGAATTTGAATAGCACTATTAAAAGTGACTGGAACACTCAGCTGTTCAAGCAGTCCTGTTCAAATGAGGCATTTAGAGATGGTCCTGAGGGCCAGATATCCTACTACAATAATACTGAAGGTTACATGTTGCATACTTAAAATAAGTATATCAGTCAGACTAGCAGAAGAAAGCAGATAACACACTCCAGTTGGGTAATTAGAACAGAATGTAATAATAAATAGCAGTGTGTAGGCTGTTAGAGAACCGAGAAAGAACGTGCAGTACCTTGAAGCTAACAATAAGGGTGTACCTTAACTACTGATAGGTGTAAGAAGATGGGGACCTGAAGAGAGAGCTATGCATGGTGAGGTGAGTGGGGTGCAGAATTTAAGGAGACAGTCCCAGAGTCCCTTCTCGGGCTCTTGCTCCCCTACCCCACCCTGCTGAATGACCACTGCCCCTGGAGGTGTTAATCCTTGGTTCTAGTTTTATTACATCCTAAGACAAAACCTTGAGGGAGAAAGTAGGAAGACTAACAGAGGGAGCCTGCCACTTGTCCTAAAATGCCATCATTATAGGTCGGTCTTTGCTCACTCATTAGAACTTCTGAGAGCATAAATAGGCTGAAGGGACATTGCCCCTGGCCCTGTGGCCACAACCCCTCTAGGCCCCCAAATGGAGACGTGCCAGGCACTTCATCAGCATCTCACTGTTTTGCCCTCTGACTCTCCTATCCCCATCCTAGCAATTCCACAAGATCTCTGTCACTTCAGAGACATACTAAAAACACGACTGCATCATGCATTTGGATATCTACTTTTTTCCAATAGCAAAAATAAAAAAAAAACCTTTTACTTCAAGCTAATGTCTCTATCAGAATTTATGATATTGACTTTGAAACTCAAAAACCAAGTATTGTCTCTTCATTTCTCTCTGCTGTGACAGCTCTACCCTGAACTGAGGAATCTGGGAGAAGGTTCGGAGTAGCGGGACATGTCAGCCAAAGACGCATGGGTTAATGCTTCAGAACATAATCTGATACCCACATATGTACTGTCAGGCAAAATCATTCATTTCTGGATGTCGTCAGTCTTGCCCCATGCCCTTGTTTAGTGAAGAGGATGAGGGGTTGACCTACTAGATCTCTTTACTTCTTCATAGCCTTTTTACCTCCTCCCCACCCCAGTGAAGATCCTGCCACGACAGACTGACTCTCAGGCTTTCATAGTGGAGAATCTGGATGAAAAGGAGAAAAGAGGAGTCTGAGAGGCACATAAAAGGAAGAGTTGGAGCAGTTGAACAATGGAGTTGAGGAAAGCAGCTACAGCATGTGACGGTAGTGTTCAGAGCAGAGAAAAAGACAAGGGGTTTCAACAAATATTGCTAGAAATAGTAAATCCTTTTATAATGCTCCAGAGATACAGCTAAAGAACGAGTTACTTCTAAATTGCTTTTTATTACATGGATTATGTTGTTTTGACCGCAGCTTCACTCTAGGATTGAACCACGTGCATCACATCATGTTAGCTTTCCATATCTCTGTCTCTCCTTTCTCACTTCTTTCCTCTCCTCCTTCTGACATCTCTTTTTCTTCCTACACTTCTCACCTGGGTACTGCTTTATAAGGTATGATTTTGTGGACTTATAGACGATAAGAACTGGGGTATTAGCATATCCTCAGGTTTAGACCATGATGATGAAAGGCGTTATCTCATTTATCTGTATTTGGCCTTAAAATTTTGGCTTTGGAGTATTGTATGTCATATATTGTATGGTACATATTGCAATCCTAATAAGTGTTGCCAAGTCTTAATTCTGCTTTATTCCACCTCATTCTCTCTGCCAAGAACCTACACACTCTAAGTAAGGGTTGTCCCTTGTCCCGAACTTGCTTCCAGACTAGGCCAAGTACTGGCCAGCATCATCAGCAGCCCTTCTCCTTTGATTGCATGCTTGCATTACAATTTACATTAGGTTCCTAGGACTGCCTTCACAAATGACCACAAACTGGATGGCTTAAAACATTAGAAATTTTCTTTTTCTCAGTTCTGGAGGCTAGAAATCAAAAATCAAGGCTCCAGTAAAGCCCTGCTCCCTCTGAAGGCTTTCGAGAAGCATTCTCCCTTGCCTCTTCCTAGATTCAGGTGATCACCAACAATCCTTGGTGTTCTTTAGCTTGTAGCTTCAGCACTCTAATTTCTGCCTGTGTCTTGACATGGCCTTTTTTCCCTCTGTGTGTGTTTCCACTGTATCTCTGTCTGTTTCCTCTTATAAGGACACCAGTAACTGGATTTACAGTCTACCATAATCCAGTATGACCTCATCTTATCTAGTTGAATCTACAAGGATGCTATTTCCAAAAAAGGTCACATATTAAGGCTCCAGGTAGACATAAATTTGGGGTACACTATTCAACTCAGTACCCAATTTAATGTCATGCAATAAGCACTTCCTTTACCTATAGATTCCACATCAGCCCGGGCTGCCAACTACATTGAATCTGTGGTCAGGCACAGACATGGGAGTTAGGTTTGCACACTGCCTGTCTGGACCCTGTGATTAAAATCCAATATTAGGCATTCAGCTTTCTCTGGTACTTTAGCTTTGTCTTTCCAGAGAGTCATTCACCCTACAGGCTGTGGGGCCATATTTTGGCACAGTGTTGAAATCACTTAACTTGTTGCAGTAATGAGGTTAAAACCTCCCTGAGTAGCCAGCTATTCAGACAGGGCACATCATCTCTGAGGTATTATCTGGTTTATCCTTTTATAAAGCACTTCAGAGAATGTGGCCAGATTTGTTTAACAATGCTATAAATGTTTCTGTGGTACCAGTAAAGGAAGAGCCAAGTTTTGAGGAGTCAGTGTGAGTTATTGTTATCTTTTTGTGTTTATGTTGCCTTGTAATGCAGATTTATGAAACTAGATTGAAGTCTAAGGTAAAGCCAGAAAGAAAAAGCTAGAAAAAAGGCAAAGGGAATTATGTCTTGCTGTATTGGCTCCTGAATGGAAAAGTTCAAATAAATCCAAGTTTTCTAAATTAATTTACAAATAAAAAATAGATCAATGCCTTTAGCATTTGTTTATGTATATTGATCCATCCCCTGTATCTATGAATGTGACTGGAAAAGTCTAGCTGCTGCCTTGAGGTTCCTTAAGGACTGAGAATCATCATAGCATGGCTTGAGGCCTGTATTGTTGATATTTTGTGTTGATGACTGTCTTGGCAACTCATAGGGAAGACTGTGGTGCCCAAAATAATCTTGGCTGGATGGCAATTAGGGAGCGGTCTCATAAATTTCAGGCAGGGATTGTAAAATATAATGTATTTTAGGGTCCAAACAGGTAGCAAATAAAAGAGGTGGGTGGGTAAGAACTATGACTACTGGAGATCCTGTGGTTATAGCCCTTACCTACCCTTAGCTACTCAGAAAAGCTGTTTATTTTCAGTGACTGTCACTCCATCAGAATGTGAGTTTCAGTGCGAGTAGAGCCAGATATTGAAATTCTTTTTTTAAAAAAAAAAAAACAATTTTTATGTGAAATTCATGCATTTTCAGGTGTAGATGACATTGAAATTCTTTAAAAACACAGTCCAGGTAAAATAATAATAGCACTAATCCACAGCTTCTGGCTTCTGCAAGTGTCTACTGATTTACTGTCTCAAAATTAAAGAGAAAATATCCTTTGCTGGAGGGACAAGAACAGCTTTTTATTTTTAACTGTATCATAACAATAGGTTCCATCGTAGACAGGAGATGGGTTGTACTCACAGCTCTGATACTAATGAATTCAAAACCCTTGAGCAAGAAGTTATTTTCATTGTTGGGACATCAGTTACTTTATGTTAGACCAGAGAATCCCTGAGTGTTTCAGAGATATGCTCTATTTATCCTGTGATTCTGTGACTATGCCCCTTGAAGACAGCCAGTAAATCTCTTTTCCCACAGTACCTGGCACTCAGTCAGCACTCGATGAGTACTGTTCAGTGTAGAACTAAGTTACGAAGTGAATTAAATTACCTCCACTTTCAAGATGAATCAAGTAACTGAGTCCCAAAAAGGTTAAGTAATATGTCTGAGTCCCTATGATTAATAAAGAAAGAGCCAGGACAGGGAAGCCTGGTCTTTCTGCTCATAAAATAGTAAAAGGAAAAGCATAGAACATTGAACAAGGAGGAAGATACACCAAGTGCAGAGTCCTCCTGCATTATTTTGCTAGAAGTTCTGCTTGGTTCAGTTGCTTGCTACTGATCACATTTTCCCTAGCTTTAAAAATTATCCAGTTATAATTTACATGGAGGAAAAATCCACCCTACTTTTAGTTTACATTTCTGCAATTCTGAAAACATGGTAATGTAGCCACAACCAAAATGAAGATACAAAGCATTCGCATCAAAATTATAGACATCTTAGCTACACTTACGTGTCCTGCAGCTGATGGTCATTATTTTTCAGATATTTTACTCTCTTTATTTCATTTTAGCTAGTTTCTGCTGTATATCTTTAAATTCACTGCTATTTTCTTCTGCAATATCTAGCATCTGTGAAGTTAATTATTTTAAACTTTAAAGTATTCTGAGCCTTGAGAGGCATGTGGCTGTGCAGCCTGAGTCACAAGGCATGTAACTGCAACTTCTGCCTTTTTTCTTCTGTAAATAATTAAGAAGGCCAAATGATGCCAGAGTTAAGACTTCCTGGGATCTTTGCTCCACTCCCATCATAGAGTAATAAAGTAATCTTCCTTAGAATGTAGCAATCTGCTATCAAATTGCTATACCCTGGGATCTGGACTAAAAAAAAAAAAAGTACTGGCTGAGCACGGTGGCTCACACCTATAATCCCAGCACTGCGGGAGGCTGAAGTGGGCAAATTACTTGAGGTCAGGAGTTTGAGGCCAGCTTGGCCAACATGGTGAAATTCCGCCTCTACTAAAAACACACAAAAAATTAGGCAGCTGTGGTGGCGTGTGCCTGTAATCTCCCTACTTGGGAGGCTGAGGCAGGAGAATCACTTGAACCAGGGAGAAGGAGGTTGCAGTGAGCCACGATCATGCCACTGCACAGCAGCCTGGGCAACAGATTTAGACTCTGTTTCATTAAAAAAAAAAAAAAAAAAAAGAAAAAAGTTATAATCCTGCTGAAATTTGTCTGTCTTAACTAATAAACTGAAGCCCACAGCAGAGACACAACAAAGAAAAGAGCAGGGCCAAGGCTACAACCTCCAGAGGACTGAAGACACAGACTACAATGGGAATATTGTGTTGGGCAGCAAGGAATTTGCAAAGAAAGCAAAAGCTGACCTGAGAAAGCACCTAGGCCAGCACGTCTGGACTTGCGGCTGAGAAGTCAAAATTTTCAGCTTCTACTGTCTTCTTTGGATAAATGCTGTCCTTAAATTGAATATCTTCTGTTAATAGTTCCCTTTTCCTGTTCTTTGCCTCACCAAAAACATTTTAATATTCATTTTAGCTTTGGCAAATGTAAACCTCACATATCTCTCATTGGGATGTATTTGGCATCTGGTTATAATCTGCCTCAAATGAACATTTAATAGGTGTGTGTAGCCTAGGTTTCTTGTCCTGTCTAATATAGTGCTATCCTATTCACATGTAGCTTTTTAAATCTAAAGTTAAATTAATTAGAATTTGGACTCTAGTACTGAAAAGCACATGGCTTGTCCTAATATTCTCTGAATCCCATCGTATCATTTCCATAAACCTCATATATACATTATCTGATATTCAACCTCAGAGGAAAGTACTCACGTAAGGATGATTACTTCCACTCACTATGAGGAACATTATATTGAAGAGTTTAACAACTTAGATGAAACTCTCTGTCTTAATGAATAAACTGAAACCCATGGCAGAGAATCGTGAGAACCATGAGTTGTCTGCGACGTGGTACTACTAAGTGGCTAAGCCACATAATAGTATTGCAAGTGCAAATAAACCAAACTTTTCATTGCAACGTGTTTCTCCCTGAATAGAAACCATTGATGTTATCACATTAGTAATATTATGGGGGAAAAAAATCATACCTACGAGGCATAAGAATCTTTTCCCTTATATCTCTGTTAGCAATAGAAGGTCTCTTTTACTTGTTTCCTGCTGAAGATCAAAATTTATTGATTCAATTCACTGACTACTAATAAACTTAAGCATTTTTCTTTAAAAAAACGTTTGCCTCTGCTTATATAATTGAAACTTTAACTTCCCGCTCTTGAGCAGTGACCTCGTTCATTTGGAGTTTACATTTCCCAGGGGTAACCTTCATGCTTTGTGCTCAAACTATGAATCAGTTTTTCCGAATTTCATTGTTGATGTTTGACACATCTTTTTAATCCCATCCTGTGTATTTTTTATCTCAGACATTGTGTTTTTCATATCTAGGTGTTCAGCTGGGATCTTTTTCATCTAGTCTAGATCTCTCCTTGACATGCTCATGTATTCCTCTGACTTCTCGAACTTACGGGATACAGTTTTAATAACTGGTTCCATATGCTTGGTACTGATTCTGTCACCTCTTTTATTTCCAGGTCAGCTTTGATAAGTTGTTTTTTTTTTCTGCTCATGAATCATACTTTCCTGCTTCTTTGTGTGTCTAATAAATTTTTATTAGATGCCAAATGTTTTGAATTTTACATTGCTAGGTGTTGAATATATATATTTTTAATATCCTTAAACTTTTTATAGGATCCAGATAAGTTACCTGGAAATTCTGGGATCTTTCTGAGGCTTGCTTTAAGCTTTGTAAGGTGGGACCAGAAGAGCCTTTATTCTAGGGCTGATTTTGCTCTGCTATTAGAGGCATAGCCTTCTGAGGACTCTACCTAGTGCTCCATGAGTTACAAGGTTTGTCTGCTCTGATAGGTGGGAACAGGAATGATCCCAGCCCTATGTGTGTTCCAGGGGTTGCTTTACCTGCTCCTTTTGGGTGGTTCTTTCCCTGAACTCAGGTGGTTTCGTCACATGCATAAGCTACTTAGCAAGTGGGTCTCTCTCTCTCTTCCTCTCTCTCTTCCCCTCTCCTCTCTATCTCTGAATCTCTTTTTTCTGGTACCATAGACTGTGAATTCAGAATGTCTTGGCCTTGAAAACTCCCATCTCCATTCCTCAACTCAAGGAGAACTCTAGGATTTGCCTGGGTTTTCCCTTGCTGCACTGTGGCCTGGAAACATTCTGCAAGCCATAGGCTGGGGCACTTTATTTATTTATTTATTCTACAAGCTACAGGTTGGGGCACTTTATTTACTTACACTCTCTCAGAGACCACTGTCTTGCACTGTTTGTTATCTAATGTCTGAAAAACATTTTTACATATATTTTTCTGTTTATTTAGTTCTTAAGAGTAGAGGGTGGGGTAGGGTGGAGAGGGAGTATAATCAAGTCCTGTTATTCCATCTTGTCATGAAGCAGACCAAAGATCAATTTTTGATTTTACAATTCTCTTGTTCAACCACCCATGAGATGGTTCTTTCAGTGTCTTTTTTTGTCTTTTAATAATGCCCAATTCAGATTTTCTTCCTTGTCACATCTCCAGTGTTTAAATAAATTGGAAATTATAATAACTTTATTATTTTATTTCTAGTCAAAAACCATGGCTAATTCACTTTTTCAATTGATCTATGTTGCTTATACATTGCCACATCAGCTACTACTTCCATTTAGTATTGATTCCTTGCACAAATGCATAACCTCTCAGGACCTGCAGACCTGTCAGGGTATGGCTGTGTCCTGGAGTCTGACTTTAATTCCTGATACCACCTCTAGTATCTCCATTGCTCCATTCATCTCTGTGGTCTTTATATTGTTCACATGCATTTGTATTCATTCAGAAACTATTATGGAGCATCCACTTATCTGGTCAATAATCTAAGATTCATTTATATGTTCATAAAAATACAACTCTGAAGGCTTTCATTTTTTTGCAATATTATAGACTACCTGTACTGATAATGTTCTTCTGTTTCTCAAGACTTGAAAATGCAGGATAAAATTATTTTCCAAACACATTTTTTAACCATAGCTGAGCAGCCAATAAAGTAAGAAGAAAAAAATTATAGAATAGATATAAAATAGGTATAATTGCTTCAAAATAAGCTAAAGAGACATCAAGGTCTGTATCCCCAGGGTACTGGAGGCTGGTTTTCAACAGGCCACATATGAGAGGGGTCAAGAAATGAACCTGGAGCTCAAGGAGACAAGAACAGATTAGAAAACACTATAGAAAGCCAAGACTCCTAAGGGTGATACCTCAAGGAGGCGAGCTAGCCACAACTCCATTCCATAAAAGTTTCAGTCTTACTCTTGACTCTGGGTATAACAGGGGAAAAAAAAGTCTCCTCTCAGAATTCATTACTACTGCCTTCTATCACCTGATATTGAAACTTGGATTTAAGTTTTGGATCCTCAGGCCAGAAATTTAATTTAAAATATTGCTGATACTTCACAGAAAATATACATGCAAATGACTCTTTAACATATGGCAAATTGATAAACTTGGTCATAAAACAAAGTCTACTGAGCTAATACTTTGCAACTACTTAATAGGCAAAAATACCAGAGTACCTCCTTCTCCACTGCTGTTCTGCTGTAGAGAAACAGACATTCTCATCTATTGCAGCTGGTATCACAAAATGCTTCCACCTCAGGGTAGGAGAATATCTAGTACAAAACATATGCACTTACTCTTTTACCTATCAACCCATATCTAAGAATCTATTCCAAAGATATATTAGAAAAAAATACAAATTAATGTCAGTGCATGCCTAAATATCGCACCTCTATCTGTAATAGCAAAAGACTGGAAACAACCCAGACGTACATTAAACATTACATGAATAAATAACTATAATAGACTACTAGTAAATTGACTGAATACACATTAAAAATTCTGCTGTATACTGTTTATACTAGAAATATGAAAACTTAAAATGATTGAAAGCAAAACAATAGAAAAAGATACATCAGACAAATACTGACCATAAGAAGGGAGGAAGAAGTCAACACATAAATTTTAGACAAAATAGAATTTGATACCAAAAAATACTATAAAAGATAAAGATCACAGCATGTTAACAAGTGGTTAATTTCACCAGGAAGTTATAACATTTCTAACTTCGAATACCCTTAATACTATAGCTTAGAAAAATATAAAGCAAAAGTTAATAGAACTTAAGGAGAAATAGGCAAACCCACTGGCATAGTAAAAGATTTTAAAAGCATGCTCAATTATGGCTAAAGCAAAGACAAATCATAAGGATTGTGGCAGTCACAGCTACCTTCAGCCTGGTATCTGCAGCTATTTTCTTTTCTTGAAGTAAGTACTTGGCTATCCAGAGTAAAGACCACATTTCCCAACTTCCCGATACCCAGGTGTGTTCGTGTGACCAAGTTCTTGGTAAAGGAAAAAAATGCAGAAGTGATGAGCACCCCTTCTGGATCATCCCTTAAAAGGAAAATGTGGTCTGTCCAGGTTTCTTCTGTTTTCCTTCCTGCTGGCTAGAATAGATATGTGAAGGTAGGTGCTAGAGACGAACCGTGAGATGGAGGCATGTGTTGAGGGAAGACCAACAAAATAGGAAGGTGGGCCCTGGATACTATAAACTTCTTGGGTTGCTTATGTGGTAGCTGCTACGTAAGAGGAAGGTAAACTCCTGGCTGGTTTATTTTGAGTCTTTGAGAGAATATCAGTATCATACACATGTAGATTTCAACCCTAGCAGTGGAACTGTAGAAACAGAATCTTGGTGGTCTGCCCTGGGAAGGTGCGCCGTAGGCTCTGAGAATGCAGACACAGCAGGCTGGAATCTGCAGGCTGGCAGCAAATCATCTGATAAATCTATCTCCTGAGGTACTTTGGCAGGTTTTCCACATGCTGACACAGCCCTCCCTCTCAATTCCTTTATCTTGAATAACTTCAAGGTAACTGCCAACAGGCTGAAGTAGAGTGGGACTGGCAAAATGTAGAGATCATTAATAAAACTCCAGAATTGGAAGACTCTGCTTAGATTAGTGCTTTCCAACTCTGTCCACATCATGCCCCTATAGTATACTATGATCTTTGTGTCACTGTAGGCATACATGAATGAGGCTACTAATGGCCAGTGGTGACCAGCCTGCATGCTCCAGCCATCCCAAAGAGAGGCTAGGGGAAAAATATCTTGGGTATATTTGTAATCTGTTTGTGGCTAACCAGTATACCCAATGCACTGCTTGAACAGCTCTGTTTGACATAAGATCTTTGTCTGTGGTCACTCTAACATGAAACTGACCAGAAGCAAACAGTCTAAGATGCCGAAGGGAATTTTGCCAAAATCCCACATGTCTAGCCTGCAAAAATTGTGCTTTTTGATTCCTTTAAGGAGTCAAGGCCCAAAGTCTGGATGAGAAGGAATTGCCAGCAATATCATTGCCCTCCCCAAGGAGGAAGCATTTTCCAATAACCATTTCTATGTGCCCACAGGATGTGTAATAGACAGGAAAGCACCTTCTAATGGCAAAGCCAGAGGGCAAAAGACAGAGGAGTTTCTGCCAGAAACAAAACAATAGCGTCCACAGGAGCTAAGCAAGAATCTTTCTCCACTGCCAGGACAGGAAATCTCCACAAAGCCTTCCCAGCAGCATTAAACTTTCCCTATGGAGGACTGACTGCTGAATGTTCCTTGTTTTCCCTTTTCTTGGGGAGTTTTTATTGTCATTATAATATGAAAAGGGTGATGAGGGTGGACATGTAAATAGCCTGTATTGATGGGTCCCATAGCCAGACCTAGTGGGGCAACCAGGGCATCACACAAAGATTCCACACTTCTGCATGGGATTTTGGGGAGGCACTGTGGTCCTTAGAGAGGTAATGTTGGGTTATATGTGGTGAAAGGTGTGTACGCATGTGTTTAAATAGGTACAGTAGGTAGCAGCCAAGGATTACTGATGCTTACACTATTTTGGAAGAGAGAAACACTTTTACCTTCTGTAAGTCACAGATCTGTTGCCCTTTGCTATAGTAGCCTAGCCTATATCTTAACTACTAATAGAGACAGAGCCAATTTGAATAACGCAACCAAAAACAATAGAAGACATGCACCAAAATAGTCATAGTGGCTATTCTTAGACTTGTAAAAAAAAACTGTAAACAATTGAAACATTCATCAGAACAGAATGGATAAATTCATTGCAGTTTATCAGACAGTAGAATACAAAATGAAAGGGGGAAAAAAAAGAAATAAACTACATGAATCAACCATGCCACAAACCTGATGAGTGAAAGAATATCACAGAAAAATACATGCAGGATGATTCTATTTGTGTAAAGTTTTAAATGAGACAAAACAAAATATTTATTGTTTAGGTGTACATTCATATGTGATATAATCATAAAATGGCTAATTTTATGTGTCAACTTGACTGGGGCCATGGAGTGCCTACATAGTTGATCAAACATTATTCTGGATGTTTCTGTGAGGAATTTTTAAAGAAATTAACACTTAGCACAGTAGATTGAGTAAAGCAGACTCTCCTCCATATAATAAGTGGCCCTCATCCAGTCAACTGAAGGCCTGAGTAGAACAAAAAGGCTGACCTCCCCCTAAGCAAGTGAGAATACTTCCTATCTGATGGCTTTAAAACTGGGACAACAGCTTTTTTCCTGCTTTTGGACTCCAACTGAAACATCAACTCTTCCTGAGCATTGAGCCTACCAGCCTTCACACTGTGACCACATCCTCGCTTCCAGGGTCTCCAGCTTGCTGACTCACCCTGAAAACATTGGGACTTGTTAGTGTCCATAATTGTGAGTCTATTCCTTATAATAAATAGTTTTCTATATTGATGTACATCCTACTAATCTGTTACTCTGAACAACCCTAATACAAGCATTTAACAAAGTAAAGTAGCTGGGCACAGTGGCTCACACCTATAATCCCAGCACTTCAGGTGTCCAAGGTGGGTAGATCACAAGTTCAGAAGATTGAAACCATCCTGACCAACATGGTGAAACCCCATCTCAACTAAAAATACAAAAATTACCTGGGCATGGTGGAGCATACCTGTAGACACAGTTACTTGGGAGGCTGAGCCAAAAGAATCAGTTGAACCTGGGAGATGGAGGTTGCAGTGGGCCGAGATTGTGCCACTGCACTCTAGCCTGGCAACAGAGCGAAACTCCATCTCAAAAAAAAAAAAAAAAAAAAGTAAAGCAAGAATGATTAACAAAAAATTTAAAGTAGTGATCACATCTGTTGGGGACAGACAGGAAGATACATTCAAGAAGGGACAGACAAAGGACTGTAAGGTTGATGGCATTGCTCCATTGCTTCATCTGGGTGGAAGACTTTATGAATGTTTACCTAATTATTAGCCTTTAAAATTACTCTCATTATATATTCTTTTATATGAGTGATCTATTTCACAACAGTTTTTGTAAAATCAAAAAAGTTGTGACTTTGAAAGTGCTTTGAAAAGAGAGGGTAAAGTTTCCATGAGCACCTAGGTAAGGGTGGTTGGGGAAATGCCACTGATTATTCATGTCAGGTCTTCTGCATCTGCAACTAATGTTCATGGTGTTTATATTTCGAGTACACAAAGGACCTCCAAATAAATATGACTTTTGTTCTTTCTCATCATGCAGTTCATTAGAGAAAGAAGAGAGTTTAGTCCTTCCTTGAAATAAGCACTAGTTCAGCAGCTCAGGAAGCTGAGTGGAGCACCACTGTGTGTCCCAGAGCACACATGGAGGTCATATTACGCCCACAGAGGCAGGTACTGGAAACATATCCTTCTCTCAATTGGTTCCAAGCTTCTTTGGTTAATTCCACTGGGATCATCTCAGACAAGAAAACATTTAGTCTGTAAAAAAGATAAATGGTGAGAAGAAAGCACATGGGAAATCATTGCACAAGTGTCAAGGGATGTAAATGCTGAACTACTCATCACTCATTAATGAAAGAGTTTAAAACTCCAAAATTCTTCATGCTGGTGTAGATTGTGAAGCTGGATGCTTCAGTAATGATATAGAATCTCTTACAGCTAACTTGGGAGTGTGAGAATACCTGCCCACCATAATGGAATTTGGCAGGAAAAGTCTATTTAATGTGAAGAAACAAACCACCAGCCAATCTAGTAATTAAAACAATAAAGAAAACAAGAAAAAGGTCATTGTGTATTATGTGGCCATTGGAGGTGGTTATGTGTGTTTGTGTGGGGTTTCGGGAGTTGATAACACAGCAAAGTAACACTACTAATCATTTATTAGGTGCCTACAATGTACCCAGTAACCATAACTGTATGCACTTTAGGCATATTATCTCTTATTTTTACAAATACCCTTTGGTATAGGCTTTTTATCCCCATTTGATGGAGGCAGGTTCATCATCTCTCTTGGATGTGAGAAACATCCCTGATTTTAGGCAGAAAGTATAGAAATAGCTGCCTGGTCCCCTGTCTTTGGGGTGGAGCACTAAAGTGCTTCTGATGGGATGCTGCTTTTACCAACCTGGATTTAAAAAGTACCTATTCCTAAGTAACTTATCCAACATCAGCTTCAGCTTTAAGGGTCAAAATTCTCCATTGTTCTTCCCTGTTCCTGGCCTGCATGCTAAGTATTGCCTTTTCCCACATCCTGTCTCCTTTGCATTGGGTCCTGAGGAAGCCTCCTTGGCCGAGTATCCTTTTGTTATGTTAGATGGTTCTTTACCTTCCAGATGGAATTTACTGCTCCTAAAAGATGGATCTTTGCTGCTTCCTGTCATCTAATTCTATAGCAAACAACAGGGTAGTCCCAAAGTAAGATTCAAACTACTTAATATGGCTCATCTAGCAGGAGAGTTTATTTAAGTGTCACTTTATTGTCTAAGTCTACTGTAGGAGACTCAAGACAATGAAAAGCTAAACATTTCTTACGTTCATCTTGTGGAAAGAAAACTGTGTTTCTCTTCTGGATTCCTTGCCCTAGCAATAGTTGGGACAAATAATTCCATTGTGTTTCTTGAATGTCTCTAAAGATACCCTCAAATGCCTTTTTTTGGGAAACAATGGTCTATATAAGACAGGATAGAAATAGACACTTTGAGAAGAAGAGGAATTTGACCCAATCTCAGAGGAAGAACCAATTCTTGGTTACTGTGAAGCTGGGGGTACAGAAGAGTTGTGGGTTTCATGTAAGGCAGGAACCAGGGCATTGCTTATATTCAAGGCCATAGAGGGTGGTGGAACCTTAAATGCATGTGTGTTCTTGAATGCTGAGACCTGAGTGCTATATCTTGGGATACATGGAAAATGTGCCTGTCTATGCAGTGCTCATTCATGGATAGGGTGATGCTGCTGGCCTTCAGATGGGGAGTGGAGGAAGGATAAAGAGCAGGGGAGCAGCAGCTAGGGTAGACAAAACATCAGAGGTGTGTCACCAACTTTTCTGCAATATGGATACTCCAGAGTTCAAGTACAACAAGGAAGAGCAAAGACTCACAAAACTGGGACTGAGAATAGATACCTTCAATCCTGCAGATAGGAACTGAGGGTTATTTTTATAATTTAGAAATATTAAAAAATATTATTCATCTTACATTTCTAAAGTTCTGATGCAAATTTATATCTCTTCAGCTTTGCTCTATCCATTTATCAGCTTGTATTTTACCTCACTCTAGTTTGATTTCAGTTTGTCAAGAACACCATGGGTTTTCTTAACTCCAGACCCTTGCATTTGTCATTACATCTGTTTGAAAACTTCTGTCTTCTCCTTCCCACCCTCAACACACACACAGACACACACACACAGACACACACACACACACTGACCCAATGTCACAATATGCTGTCATCCTTAGATGGTCAAACTTGGGAATGGGACCATGAGGCCCAAGTGTTGATGGCAAGCCTGCCCATTCTGTTTCATTTGTGTGGCTGACTAGGAGTTTGTGCCTGCTTAATTTGGTCGCTACTAAACACAACATAGATGATTCACACACAAAGTAAAAATTGTTTGTAACCCTGATTTGAAAAGAAACAAAAGTGCTAGCAGAGTTAAAAGGATCTTATGAAGAAATATGACTCTAATACTGTGAACCAAAAGATTGTCACTTGCCTTTTATTATAAATCTGATGCACTAGCAAAGGCCTTCAATCATTCAGCTCTGGTTACATACCCATAAAATGGTCCTCTCTAAAGAGCTATTTCAACCTTTTTCATATAACACTCATTATAAATTAATTCTCCCTGACAACTAACTAGGGAAATATTTTAATCTAGATAGACAAAACCACACTCTTCTAAGAGGCCAACGTACTTTCTGTGTTCTGTTATTGGAAATGATTTTATTAAGGTTCAGGAATGATTTGCAAACCAATGTTGTTCTGATGTTTTTAATGCACACATAGTTGCTGAGTTTTTCTACTGAATTAGTCCCTCCTGGTACACACTAATTTGGGAGCAATCTTGGGGAATAATAGTGAAATTCAACCTTGTTTCATGTTTTGATTACCTGTATTATTATTACTTTTCCCCCCGAAAGGCTTTAAAATTAAATTTTTCTTGAGAATAGAATGAGAACAAATATTATGCTTCTTTGCAGACATCTAATTGTAAAAACAACACAAATGTTTCAAAGAAACCAAAGACAATTCTGCCTGTGGGAGGTTTATCTTCTTGTCAGATGCCTATAAATTAAGTTTGCTACATTAAAATCAAATAATACATATTACAGTCAGGGGATATTGGAAGTAAAATTATATCTCTGTGTTCCGTGCATGAACATCAGCAAATCATTCAGTGGTTGCTGAGCAGTTGTTTCTTTTGGTAGGGATTTTGCAAGCGTGTTTTGTAGCTTTGCAACTCTCTTGAGTAAAGTGATAAAGATGATGAATGTCTATTTTGAATTAACTCCTGTTACAGTGAAGTGCCAGTTGATCCAAGCTTGTTAGTCATGACAATTCACATGTATCTTATTCTTTTTATAAGAATCTGGGGAATACCTGGTTGAAATGCTACAACTCACAAGAAGTATGCCTCCCTGGTGATAAAAGATAGATGGGAATCACTGCATTGATTTGTGAAATGTCGTTGTCAGACTGCACTGGACTGCTAGCAGTCACTCAAGTACAAAGTTGCTCCCTAGTCTGTTCTTTCTGTTCTTAACACCAATTCTATCCAATGCTTTGGAGCTTATCAAAAAGGGAAATACATGGATTTTTATATCTTCCTGAATCTATTTCTGAAATAGATTCGACCCTTATAAATAAAATGTGAATAGTATACTTTCCTGGCAATACATTGAATCATAAAATGTTTAAGAGTTAGAAGAGACCTGAAAGGTTATCTTTACTTTACCCTAAGGAAATGGGCCATAGGAGGTGACATAATTTGCTAGTTTGTTGGTGGAAAAGCCTAACTTGAAACGTGGCAGAACACATGTATATTAGTCAGTTCAGGCTACTATAACAAATTGCCATAGACTGGGTGGCTTAAACAACAAACATTTATTTCTCACAGTTCTGAGGCTGGGAAGTCCAAGATCAAGATCCAGTGTCTGGTGAGGGCCGGCTTCCTATTTGCAGATGGCCATCATCTTGCTGTGTCTTCATAAGGAGAAGAACAGTGAGAAGGGAAGCAAGCTCTTTTCTGACTCTTCTTATAAGGGCACTAATCCCATCATGAAGGCTCTACCCTTCTGATCTCATTAACACCCTATCTCCAAATGCCAACACTTTGGGTATGTTTCAATGTATGAATCTGGGTGGACATAGATGATGTATGTCATGTATGTTACAATGTATGAATCTGGGTGGACATAGATGATGTATGTCATGTATGTTTCATGATGTATATCATGAGGTATGTTTCAGTGTATGAATCTGGGTGTACAGAGATGGTGTATGAATCTGGGGGGAATGGACAACAAATATTCAGTTCAGAGCAATATGGTATTGAATAATTGCTTTATCAGTTTTAGCTGAATTTATCTGAATTTTAATATATTATTTTAGTCCCTAGCTCAGAATGCAACAGTAGTGCTTTAGAAATGTGTAAGCTGGCCTGGAAAGCCTGGAAAGTTATCTGTGTTCAAGATAAAAGAGCTAATATTTGAAAAATTCATTCTATGTGCCAAGTATTATTTGTATATACACATACACACACATACACACACACACACACACACACACAATCTAATCAGGTATATCTTCTCTGTTTCTCTCTTTTTTTTTTCTCTCTCTCTCTCTCTCTTTACATGAAGAAGCCAAGAATCAGGAAGATTAAGTAACCTGGCCAAAAATTACAAAGCTAGTAATAAAAAACTAGGATTCCAACTGGAGACAATCTAACTCCAAAGTTTGTTTTTCTTTTTAACCACTACACTGTGACCAAGTGTTTTTATTGGCCAAGTTAAAGAGTTAAAGTATCCACAGAATGGCTCCAAGAAATCCCTGTCATGAAATAAAGATTTATTGAGACTAAGGGAGTTACACTGAAAAATGCAGTTAGTAGTCTAATTTTACTTTCAATTCTGGCAACTTGGCAAACTAAGCTAATTCAGAAACTCTTATGGAACAAGTATTTGGAGAGTTGGATGGATTAATTTTTATTGTAATATCCCTCAGGCACTTAACAGAAAATTACACATATATACATACATGAGATATAGCTACCAACAAAGATGAGAGATTCCTATATGGAAAACAACCTTGGGGAAAATTAATTCTCACTCAAAAATTACAAAACATGAAAAATTTCACCATGAGTCAAAGTCATCAGATTCAAAAAACAACAGGATTAATACCACCAAGAACTTGGAATATACATACATACACACATCTGAAATGATGACAGATATGGAACCCATCAGGAAACAGCAAGAATCTGAAAAAAAGAATGAGCATGTGTGAAGAAAAATGAAACTAGAATTTTTGAAATAAAAAATATAGTGGTTTAAATTAAAACATCAATATACTGACTAATTAGACCAGATTGAAGAGAAAATTGGTGCAATTAAAGAGAAATCTAAGCTATTTCCAGACAGTAGCTTGGATAAATGAAGAATTGAAAAGAAAAAAAAAAGACTCAAGCACCAAGGAGGATGTGGTGAGAAGGTCCAACATTAGCTAAGAGGAGTTAAGAAGCAGAGAATAGAGAGAATGATCATTGGCAATATTTAATATAATATTCGATATTCAATGATTGAATAAATTTCCAGAACGTGTATTTTCAGGTAGAAGACATATAAGTCCCAAAGAATTTAGGTAAATACAAATCTACAGTAATTTAAGGATTTTTTTTTTGGTTAATTTAGACAGATTCTTTTCTATGCCAGTATCAAATCAATTAAAAATATTTCATGGCAATAAATTAAAGGCTCAGAAATCCAAGAAAAAGTCACTAGTCAAAAGAATTTTTCAACAAGTTCATTTATACTCTACTCAAAATAACAACTAATCAGCAGATACTGCTTTCATTGCTTCCAAATGTTACTTTCATCATTTTGCAACCTTCTGCTGTTAAGATTTGTATCTTTTCCTTGTTTTCTATTTCTATCCGTGCAGAACTGAAGGATATCCACTTCTACAATTGCCATCTTAGGGTCAACAGACCAAAGGAAGTTTGTTCATGGTAAAGCTTTGTGAACACAATCTAGCTACTGTTTCCCCCAGCAAGACCATGCATGTCCTAGAAAACCTGATAGATTCAGAAAAGTGGTCACAGATTGTGTAACTTCTAAATGAATCAGGTAAAAATGAAAGGGAAGAAAACTCAAACCAATGGAAAACACTAAAGAAATCGAAGAAGAAACATTATTCAAAAAATACAAGGTAATATGGAAAAAATAAATTTAAATATGCTATTAATCACAATAAATGTCAATGGGCTATACTTGCCAGTTCAAAGACGAAGAGTCTCAATTTGCATTAAAACATACTGCTTTATTCTATTTAGAGAAGACATGCTAAAGACACCAGGTAATCAAAAAAAGAAAAAGAAAAATGCTGGGAAATATATATCAGAAAAATACTAAGCAAATATTAGCATTAGGGAGAGAAGCTACATGCCTTCAGATGGACCATGGCCTAAGGGCAAGCACCATGCGAGCAGCAGCCAGTATGAACTAAACATCAGAGGTCTCTCATTAGCTTTTATAAAATATGACTACTTCATACTTTATGTACAAAACAAAAAAGATAAAAAGATCACTTTCTTATTCTTTTTACAACTTGTTTTTTCAAATTGGATACTTAGCTCATTAATTTTCAGTCTTCAAACTCTCTGCTTTCACATGTATATATACACACATACATATGTTAATACATGTTATAAATTTTTCTCCAAGTACTGCTATAGCCCATGAATTTTAATATGTATTATTTTCATTGTCATTTACTTCTAAACATTCTAATTTCCATTAAAGTTTCTTCA
Source organism: Cacajao melanocephalus (assembly GCA_963573385.1). Taxonomy (NCBI): domain Eukaryota; kingdom Metazoa; phylum Chordata; class Mammalia; order Primates; family Pitheciidae; genus Cacajao; species Cacajao melanocephalus. Next base: position 22,924 of record CAUYLG010007539.1, read on the forward strand.
TTTGAGAAATGAGAATGTCCATTTCCAAATATCTGGGTTTGACTATGTTTTCACTTTTAATTATATTTTATATTGAAGTGTAAATTACATATAGTGACAAAAGAGGCAAAGTCTCTACTTTGTGAAACATATTCCAGTTTGAATGAGCAAGATAATACACAGGTTGTTAAAAGTAAACAAGACTGTTTCAGATCATGACACATCTATAAAGCTGATAAGCTAGGATGTGTAGTAGGCCTTATATAAAAATATAGTTTTCCACTGAGAACACATGGATACAGGGAGAGACTGGGGCCTGTCAGGGGGTGGGGCAATAGGGGAGGGATAGCATTAGGAGAAATGTCTAATGTAAATGACAGGGTGATGGATGAAGTCAACCACCATGGCACGTATATACCTATGTAACAAACCTGCACATTCTGTGCATGTACCCCAGAATTTAAAGTATAATAACAAAAAGAAGGAAATAATAGTTTTCAAGTAAAGTACCCTGGGGATGTATTGTATACTATACAGCCTCCTCTTAGAGATTCACTATGTATATTAATACATGAAAAAATGTGAAAAGATGTGCAATTAAGCAGCCTAGCAATTGTTTTTATGTATTCCAGAATTATTTAACCAGCAGTCTGTTTATAACATTGCACCAATTACAATAGAAACTATTGGTACCCTGCTTATATCCTTTCAAAACTCAAAATTCCAGTATGTGCCTATAACTACAAGCAGTTGAGAGCTTTCTTTCATAGGTGAGAGGAAGGCTGGAAGTGCTAGGGATGTAAGGCCCTTGGGAGCAGTTCTTAGGCATTGATGAATGAGAGATAAACTAGGTAACTTTTGGGTAGAAAGCGTGTTCTTTAGTATATCCCAGAGTGCCCACAGAGGAAACCCTCTTTATAATCCATATTTTCTTGATTTTCTTCCATTTCCTGTCTCATTTCCCTACTCTAACTCCTGAGAATTCAACCCAAAACATCAATTAACAACTTATGATTAAGTGATTTTAGTGTTCTGAAAGAAACAGAGTTTTAAGAATGGAGAGCTAAAATGTTGGGCTACCATGGTAGTTTTGCGATTAACTTTGCTTTTTTACCAGAGATGAGAGAAATTTATTTATATTCAAGAAATAAAGAACTCTAGGCATGTCAGGGAAACGTATTTTATCCCAATGGAGAGCTTATATTCCCTCATTTTACTTTTAGAAAACCTGAAACTTTTAAAAAATATTACTCTATTTTAGAATACTATATGTACAGAATATTGTACTTCCTAATGAGACAGCATAGGATGTTCACTAACAAGAGAAAACCCTGATGTTATCTGTGAAGAATGTATCAGGACTTGCAGTATAGAGGAATGAAAAAACTACATCTCCATTTCATATTGATATTTTCTTTTTTGTGTATGATAGAACCATTTTGATGTATATATCTGCCAAATGCAAGAAGAAAAGGTTTATACATATATAACTTCCATTTAACATTTGCAAGTATAAATGACAATGATCTCAGTTTAATGATTTATGATCAGAGCAATTGACCAATGTCTCTTTACTGCTAGGCTTACCAACAGTAAATTACAGATGAATGAATGTCTTTTTGTTTCTCTTCTCTTACTCTGCTTGTCCAGAGATGGTTTGTCATAAAGTTTCAGTGCAGCTCAGATCTAGCCAAAGGTAATCTTTTTATTAGGTTGGTGCAAATGTAATTGTGGTTTTTGCCATTGAAATTATGGTGAAAACTGTGATTATTTTCGCATCAACCTAATAAATCAGTACTCAATTGCTCTGAATTTTGCTTTTTGTTATAACCTATTTTGGCAAGGTGTGGTGGCTCACATCTGTAATTCCAGCACTTTGGAAAGCCAAGGTGGGCAGATCACTTGAGGTCAGGAGTTCGATACCAGCCTGGCCAACATGGTGAAACCGCATCTCTACTAAAAATACAAAAATTAGCTGGGCATAGCGGCAGGTGCCTGTAATCTGAGCTACTCTAGAGGCTGAGGCAGGACAATTGTTTGAACCTGGGATGTAGAGGTTGCAGTGAGCCGAGATCACGCCACTGCACTCCAGCCTGGGCAACAGAGCCAGACTACATCTCAAAAACAAACAAACAAAGCAAAACAAGAACAAACCCAAGCATGAAGCTCTGTATCTTTTCTGAACTGCAGATGTCTTCTTTATGGCAGATTTCGCTTTGTTTTGACCTACATTCTGTATGGTCGGCGGCACTTAGCTCTTTTTCAATTCTTAAACCATACCTCTACCCTGGACTTGGGCAAGTTGAGTTTCAGCACCACCTCCTCCTGCATGGAAATGTCTGAGTACTGGGTCTTAGCAAACAGTACTCCCAGCACATGTAGCTGCTCCCAGGTGAATGTTGTCCTCTCCCTGTGCTATTTCCAGGAGGATGGCCAGATAGCCCACAGAGGAGTCCAGCAAGTCCATACCCGAAATGCTCAGGTTTAGCCCATTGACTGTGTAGGGTGGTTGCTTAAGATAAGATATCATGCTAAGATTGTTTGGAGGCACAAATTTGGCCCAAATGGGCAGGAGGTGGCGGTGGCATGGGAGACCCAGCTAGAAGGTTTCCATGTCCATGGAGTGGACAGGTTCAGGGTCTTGGTGGGCGGCTTCGGAGTGGTGGAACTAAAGGCAAAGCAAACAAGCAGAGGTGCTGGTTTACTGCTTGGGTGGCAGCAGCTCTTCTACATTCTACCACTAACTTCAAATGACTACTAAAAATTACTGTTTTCTAAAGAAAATACAACTGGCTGATTTCAATTATGTCCTGTAATTTAAAACTCCTTTTAAAGGGAGAAATGGGATATATGGAATGGGCAGACACCTTCTACATTTTGGATGCTACTTCTTGAGGCAGGCAGTCGTATGTAGTACAGTGTCCCAGCAACTTGGCGTTAACATTCAGAAAGTGAAATGTCTAGAAACAAAAGAGCAGGAGGAATGTGTGTACATGCCTGCATGCATATGCATGTGTCCTTGTGTGTTTGTGCCGGGATTTGTGTGTTTGCATATGTGTGCGGTAAGAGGATAAGCAAAAATGTGGCAGTGTGGCATTTCATCCTGGAAAATGTGCCCTCCCTCAGTACAGCAGAAGGAATGTGGCAGAAAGAGGAAGGGTCTTAGCAGCAATGCATGTTGGGATTGCTGCTTTCACACATCCCAGTTCTCATATCAGGTATAGGGGAGAGAAGGGAAGACAGAAGGGAGGGGACAGTGGACAGAAATTTCTGATGTGGATCTGTATGTCTAGCCTTAATAATTTGGGGGTAATTCCTGGAACACAGCAAGACATAGCAGGGCCTGAATTGTGGGCTCAGGAATCCCTGTAAGTGAACGAAAGGCCACAGCTGAGCATGTGGAAAGATAACTGACTCCTAAGAGTTAATGATTATACCTGTAACCTCTCTACTAAAAGACCAATAGCATCAGTATTTTATTTTCTTAATTGAGCTTTTATCTGAAAATGGCACAGCAAGATTTTAAGCTTCAAAGAAACACAGAGAAAAAAATCTATTTTTCAGATATACAGAAGGAGATTATATAGAATGAAGCCAAACGATTGCCACTGATTCTCTTATTAGCATCTTAGGATCCCATAAGTACTGTCTGAATGGGTCTAATCCTCAATAATACTGTAGGACAACAGTTAAGAGCTTAGATCCTGGAGCTGAACACCTAGGGTCTCAATCCTGTACCCACAATTTATTACTTGTGTTTCTTTAACAAGTAACTTTACCATTATACCTAAATACCTATATTCATCTGTCTACAAAATGAAAGGATGAGGGGAGGAAAAATAGTATCTACCTCATAGAATTGTTCTGTTTAATGAGTTAATATGCATTAAATGGTTGATTTGAGCCTGTTGAGCAATATTATAGAATTATTAGACCCTACTTTCCCAAATTTCCTCCTTATATAACTTCAAAGTGCTTGCTTACACAGCAAACTGAACTAATAAGAAAGAAAATGCTAACTAGTTTTATTTTCTCATTTTTACTTCTCCACCTCCAGAAAAAAAAGTCATACTTTGTGTTCCTTAAATGTTCCCCAGGGGAAGTATAGTAGGTTGCGTTATTGTTCTCAATTTTTCAATGCCTCTCCCAATGAGTTGTGTACCTCCCTACTTGTTAGCATCAAGCTTGGCCATCTGATATATTTTGGACAATAAATTGTGAGCAGAAATGATGTATGCAATTCCGAATCAAAATTTGAAGGATCATTCATTCAAGGTTGTGGTATTGCTCTTTTTCCCTCTGCCATGAGACCAGGTAGGAGCAGCTCCACAAATCAACATCTACTAAGAAGGCATGATTGAGAGCCATAGCCAATCTACAACTAACATGTAATGGGAAAGAAACACACCTTTGTGTTGTAAGCCCACTGAGAGTTTGAAGTTGTTGTTAGTACAGCAAAATTTGCCTATTTGCCTAAACTGGCAGAGACAAGGGAGAATGAAGAGTATTAGTCATGGCAGAGGCAAAAACTGTCTATCTGGAGGAGGGGGAAGTTATCCAAGACTGGAAAAGGGTATTTTTTTCAGGGATCCACACCTACTCCTCTTGCCCTGCCATTTCTCTGTCTTGAGTTGAGGACTAACCTGAGGAAAACAATCAGTTTGATACATTTAAGTAGAAAGAAGTGTTAGTCATAGGGACTTCTAGCCTCCACAGAGATGCTTTTGGAGACCCATCCTCAAAAGAACAAACCACATGAACTTTTCTAAGTAAGGATATCAATGACCACTGTGAATCAACAGCTAAAGGTGACTCTGTGAAGTTCTGTACTGTGTAAGCCTCACTCCAGGACTTCAGGCTAATCCTGGCAGAACTGGGATCCCTAAAGAAGGAATGAGATTGAATTTCTCACTACCCTAACAAGATAAGGAATTTGACTTAGAAAAGTGAATTAATGTGAAATGTCTTGCATGCAGCTGTGGTAGCCATGAGTCCATGCCTGCTGTTTGCTTGCTTCCAGAGACATCACTTCCATTTTAGAAGCTTCTTTTGAAAAAATGATTTTTAAAAATATTAGCAACATATTTTCTACTTTTTAAAAATTGTATTTTAAGTTCCGGGATATATGTGTAGAATGTGCAGGTGTGTCATACAGGTAAACGTGTGCCATGGTGGTTTGCTGCGCCTATCAACTCATCACCTAGGTATTAAGCCCTGCAGGCATTAGCTATTTGTCCTGATGTGTTTTCTACTTTTGAAGCAAAAACTGAATTATTATAGCACAGTCTCTTCGGTGACACTTTTAGCACAGTCTCTTTGGTGAAAGTTTCCAACATGGCAATTTCTTACTGATGAGTCACTATAATTATTATTTTATTGACAGATATCAATCTTCTCCACTTTCCGTGGAACACATTGGATTGTTGACCTTTATACAAACAACTTTCCCAGCCCATGGAGCTATTTTTAACTTCTTCACTGGCATTTGAATATCAACCAGTTTCTTTTACATTGAAATAATCCCAAATTATATATTCAATGAAAAGCATTTAATTGTTTTCTGTGTAAATAAAGATATTCCTGAAAATAGGATGTTAGTAGTGGAGTGGCACAGCAGAGTGACGTGGAGGTTGTCAGTGACTTTTGATAAGAGCCATTTGAGTGGAGTAAAGTGACGGAGTAGGATAAAAGCTATGTGAATGTGGACTCTCTCAAAATATCTTATTGTACTGACCCCACCTATTTTCAGACTACAGTTGTCCATGGGTAATGAAACCATGGAAAGCACAACTGAAGATAAGAGGGGCCTATTGTGCACACCAAATGCTCAGTGAATATTTGCTGAATTAATTCATGGATAAATGAATGAAGTGTAGCATAGTGCTCTAGCAGTCACAGGCCAGAGCTGACGCCCCCTAAGCTAACGTTTGACTAACCTGGACTATAAAGAAGTAAGCCTGTCCTGTAGGCTCTAGGGTCTTCATCGCTGGATCAAACACTTGCATGACCCCAGAAGTAAAGGTCTCCTTAAACTGAGTCCTAGGCACCTAATTGACCTCACCTCGTCCTGGCCTTCCCCACGTGTAATAAAGTCTGATTTTTAACTAAACGTGTAAACAGAGAAGATAATCAACAACAAGTGTGGCCTAGTGAACTTTGAATTTTATTTCCCATAAATTTAGGAACATCCTTTTTTTTCATCTTTTCATTGAGTACTGTACTAATCAGAGCAGAAATAGAGAAAATAATGCACTTTCTTCTTGGGAATGAAGGTGACTTCAGAAACGGAAAATGTGCGATTGCCATATTTTTATTAAAGGTTATTTGAGTCCACAGTAATAAAAAAGTTATGAAATTGCACAGTAAATTTTGAAAAACATTAGAATATAATTATTTTCTCTACTTGCTACTGTTAAGACTTAATATTCAATACAATTCAGTGCCGCTCAGTTCAATTATTAACCCTTTGCTTCTCCAATATGTAAAGGTCATTTAGTTATCTGGGAAACTCTTCCTAGGTTTGAAGAGTTAATATTCAAAGACTAGCTGAGAGGTGGCAAGCTGTAGGCATCATTCACATATTCAGGAACCTTACCTTGAACCTCCAGCTGGGATAAATACTTCCGTATTCAGATCATAATATTGCTGTCTGCTCAGATTTTTGAACTGAATTCATCAAGAAAAGCCCTCCAAAAGGATGCATCATGTGACTTCGTATTTCTGCCATATCTAAAATGCTATTGTCTACTTCATAGTGTAAAGGTTCACAAGGAGAAAAGGGAATACCTTCCGTCTTTGTTTGTTCCACTGCTGGTTTGTTTCCTGCTGTTGTAGCAATTGCAGCAGAGATCTGGAACTTCAATAAAGAGAAAGCTTGCTCCTTTGCCAAATTAACAATCCTTCTGATTACTTTAATCTGTATGGTTTTATCATTTTGCTTTTATTTAAGTCACAAACTGAAATTGTCAATTTAAGTGCTATAGCATCATAATTAATACTAATTATAATGGCAATAACCTAAGAGCCAGGAGGTAGTGTGGGAGGGAGTACAATAGTCCCTTTTCAGGACACTCATTAAAAGCAACCTGTCACTGTCCTTCCTTGTGGCCGCAGTTCAGTTTAATTCATCACCGAATGGAATGGTCACCTCTCCTGTGCAGAGCCCTGAGCTTGTTTTTGGACTGTAGTCCTTCATTCATGCATAACATGAGCAGCCACAGAATAAAACTTCCCATCTGTACTGGCACCACCTTCAAGCACACATGGAATATTTCTGTGCTTTGTAAATGACAAACCAGGGGTGCAGGCCACGAAACAGACCATGAGTTGTGGTTTTAAAGTGTCTTCACGGAGAGGTCACCACAAAGAAAAATCCAGCAGAAGCAGATGTTTGTAGATGCTTTTTATATCCCAAAGCAGAAAAAGGAGGAAGGCTCTGTGAGATTGCAATTTATAATTGGATTATTTATTTATCCGTTAAACACAGACTGGGAAAGTGTCGCTTCTAACTCACACAGCAGGCGGAATGGCCAAACTGATAGCAGTACACCTTCCTGCTCTGCAGATTCGGCATCCCAGTCACCCACTATCAAGCAAACAGGTTTGCCTTCTGATTTCAGGTTATAGCCATACTCACTCCTTGTGTCTCCTAAACAAATGCTAATCTTACCCCTGTGCCTAAAACACAGATCTGTAATGAACTACCTGCATATGGATCTACTCCAACACTTGTTAATTTCATGACTTTGGACACATGGCTCTGTGACTCTAAATCTCTATTTTCTCATCTGTGAAATAAGGGTAATGATAGCTCTTACGTTATATGGTTTGTCTCTGGGCCAAATCCATGGAAGGAGTTTAGCTCAGTTTTCAGCACAAGGTAAGTACATAATAAATACTAGCTATTATTATTATTTCTTTTTTTTAATTGTATTTTAGGTTTTAGGGTACATGTGAAGAACATGCAAGATTGTTGCATAGGTACACACATGGCAGTGTGATTTGCTGCTTTCCTCCCCATCACCTGTATCTGGCATTTCTCCCCATGCTATCTCTCCCCACTCCCCACACCCCCTGCTGTCCTTCACCTATTTCCCCCTGACAGACGCCAGTGTGATGCTCCCCTCCCTGTGTCCATGTGTTCTCATTGTTCAACACCCACCTATGAGTGAGAACATGCGGTGTTTGATTTTCTGTTCTCGTGTCAGTTTGCTGAGAATTATGGTTTCCAGGTTCATCTATGTCCCTACAAAGGACACGAACT
>CAUYLG010007540.1:0-123581 GCA_963573385.1 Cacajao melanocephalus
GTGGAGGTTGCAGTGAGCTGAGATTGCACCACTGCACTCCAGGCTGGGCAAGAGTGATGGCAAGCAAGCAAGAGGGAGGAAGGGAGGAAGAGAGGGAGGGAGGGAGGGAGAGGGGGAGGGAGGGAAGGAGAGAGGGATGGAGGGAGGGAGGGGGAGGGAGGGAGGGAGGGAGGGAGGGAAGGAGAGAGGGATGGAGGGAGGGAAGGAGAGAGGGATGGAGGGAGGGAGGGAGGGAGAGAGGAAGAGAGGGAGGAAGGGAGGAAGACAGGGAGGGAGGGAAGGAGGGAGAGAGGGAGGGAGGGAGGAAGGAAGGAAGGAAGGGTTGCATAAGTAAGCCCTTCCCACCCTATCTGAGAAGTGACAGTGAGTTACAGCCAAGAAGTTTCAGTAGACAAACTTTGGGCTCAGGCTTGAGTTCAGGTTCCCGGTTTGCCTTGCAGTAGGTATTCCTGAGCAAGTCATTTTACTTCTCTGACTGTTTTCTCCTCTGTAAAAAGGGGGATAATGATGCCTACGTGGCAATGTGATTGTGGCAATCAAATAATATTCTAGCCTCACTGTAGTCCAGGAGGCCTTCTTGGAGGAGAGGGGGTTCCAAAGACTTCCAGAACACGGGCAGCCTGGAAGCCACTCTGATTCACAGCCTTGGAGGTGTGGTAGGGGGGTGGTGAGCCACATGTCTCCACCCCACTACCTCTGCAGAGAGGTGTTACTAATTCCTCCAAGCAGGAACCCTGATTCTATGCCAGGATTGGCCTCTCAGAGCTCTTGGAAAGACAGGAGCACCACGGGGAGATCATTGAAGTCACTGGGTCCAGAAGGGGAAGCAGCGGGACCCACCTTGTGGAGACTGAAGGCACAGTGAAGGGATGGGAAGTATTTCATCAAGGTAGAAAGGCAGTGAGGAGAGGAGAGGAGTGATGAGGTCTGGTTTCAATCCTGCTCTGCCCGCTCCAGCTGTGAGACTTCACTTCCCTGCACCTCCTTTCCTCATCTGTAAAATGAGGATGATAACAACACTCGCCAGCGGGACTGTTGAATTCAGTGTGTAGTAAATTTAAAGAACATAGCCAATGCTGACAAAACGCTGGCCATTCTCCTGATGCTGGGGGAATGGCAGCTTGCCAGGTAGGCAAGGGTTGGATGGAAAAGCTTGGGTAAAGACCCAGGGGCTGGAGAGAGTGTGGCTTCTTTAGGGAACTTGGAAGCTCTCTGGGGAGGCAGTGATTGTGGGGGCAGGTGAGGGGCTGGACCACGGCACCCCCACTCCTCACCCCAGCTGGAAGCCTGGTCTTGAGTCACTGTTGGTTGGGCCAGTGGAGCTCACAGATGGGCATGGGATGTCGACATTATTTCAATCTTCCTCTTAAAGCATAATTGCTTTTTGTCGGCGGGTGTTCCTGGAGACACCTCCCCGTGGGATTGCTTTCCAGGCTCCTCTCTTCCAGGAGACAGGCAGGGGCCGGGCCAGCTCCACGCTGCATTAATACGCTGCAAATGCGATTTCATGGCCTCAAATGAGATTAGGGCCAGAGGCTCTGCTCTCTGGTAGAGACGGCAGGCAGGCGGTGTGAGCGAAGGGTGTCGGGTGCTGAGCAGGGGATCTAAGAGGGAGGGAGCCCGGGCGGACTTGGCCTGAGTGAGCTGTTTCCTGTAAGTGGAGCCCCTCAGACCTGCTGGCGCATCCCGGCTGCAGAGCCAACCCTGAGGCCCTGCCCAGTGAGTGAGGTGCCCGGGGCTGTCACCCCCACCCCCAGGCTGCCCACAAGCACCTCACTAAGGAGAGTGCTGTAATTAAGGCCACAGTCTCTGCAGCTAGGAGGCCGAAGTCTAAAGCTTGCCTCCATTTTCTTATCTTTAAAATGGGAACAACATGACGGGTGCGGCGGCTCACTTCTGTAATCTCAGCACTTTGGGAGGCCAAGGCAGGCAGATCACTTGAGGTCAGGAGTTCCAGACCAACCTGGCCAATGTGGTGAAATCCTGTCTCTACTAAAAATACAAAAATTAGCCAGGCATAGTGGCGGGCGCCTGTAATCCCAGCTACTTGAGAGGCTGAGGCAGAAGAATAGCTTGAACTTGGGAAGCAGAGGTTGGTGCGAGCCGAGATCCTGCCACTGCACTCCAGCCTGAGTGACAATCAAAATTCTGTCTCAAAAAATAGAAATAAAAATAAAATAAAATAGGGACAATAGTAGAATCTACCTCATATGATGTTGTGAGGACTGAGTGCTCACTATTCACTATTATTATGAGGTTCCTATACACACCCATGCATGCCCTCACAAGGGAGAAGGCATTGGGGGCTTGGACTGTGGAGAGGGAGGGTTTGGGGGAGGATGCATCACGATCATTCCTCACTCATGCATCAAGCACCCACCTGGTGCCAATTCTGTGTCAGGCAACATGCTGGACCCTGGGGACATGGTCCCCGCCCTTGGGGAAGATAGATCCTGTCCCAGAGACGTCCACAGTGGGTCATGAGCCAGGGCAGGGGAGGCCTGTGAGCTGTGGATCTGAGGTCCCTGGGGCGGGGTGCGGGGAGGATGCAGCAAATCTTCATGTGGGTTGTGCACAATTCGATTGTGTCTTGAATTATTCAGGCTGGCTGGGGAAGAGGGACGGTCCAGGCATATGGAACAGGACAAGTGAAGGCCTGAAGGCTGGGGAGACCACTGCTCATTCACAGGGACCACAGGCATGTCGTGAGGCTGGAGTGTGGGTGTGAGGCTGGGAGTAGGTACAGAGCGTGGGGTGAGCAGACCAGGAGGAGGCTGGCAGGGGTCCCCTGCAGTGATGGGGTCCTACTAAGGTGTTTTTTGGAAGCAGAGGAGGGCGTTGGTCAGGTTTGGAGGTTGGAAGAATTGGGGTGAGGGGACAGATTTGCTGGAAACGGGTTGAGCCTACTGTCCCCACCTCCAAGGCCTCTCTGCCCTCTGAGTAGACCCCCCACCCAACCTTGGCAGGGCACTGCTTCTGCCCCTCCTGATGGAAGGAAATGGCAGCAGCTTCACTGCTCACTCCTTTATGTAGTCCCTTGTTAAACGAGTTATTGATTTTTCAAAGAAAAATGCCCAAAAGCCATGTTGCATCTTTAGCAAAGTGATTTATGACATGACGGAGGGAGCTGGGGTGCCCCAAATGAGAGCTCTGGTTGCCAAACGCTGAGAGGAATCCTTCAACGTGGCCATCCGTAAACGTGCCTGCTGAGCAAATGGAAGCCGTCCTAACCAACAATGAGAACACCACACTCCGCCCATCGCCCCCAAGTCTCCCGTTGCCAAAGCAGGGGCCCTAGGCACTCCATCTTGGCCTAAATTGGTGTAAGCGTGAGGGAAAGCCCCTCAAGGGGCTGCCTACCGTGTCTAATCCTCACCACGACCCTGCACGGAGCCTGCTGGCAGATCCACTCTGCAGACGAGGAACAGGAGGCTCCGGGGGTCAGGAGGCTTGCCCAAATGCACGCTGCGGTGCCTGGCAGAACCAGGGTTAAAGCCAGGCCTGACAGATTCCAAGTCATCATGCTCTCTTGCTTCCTGCCAAATCTTTCTGGCGGTGTCCAGAGATCACAAGAACTAGGTGTAGCAAGACAGGGTCAGGACTATCACAGAGTCTGCTCTGCGACAAAACACAGATACACATGGGTTTAGTCCAGTAACCATTTACTGAGCTGATAAAATTCACCTCTGCACAGTAAGGAACCAGGGGAAGATCAGAAGGACAGGGCCCCAGAGCCTCCAGGATCCCACCCTGGCCCACTCAGCCAGCGGACCCTGAAGACAGCAGCCTACATCTAAAGGCTTAGCTGGAAATGGGAGCGAGCTAGCATGAGTGATAGAGTCACAGCCTGGGGTGCTGTGGCCCACCAGCCCTCATGATCAAACAGCCTTGCAGACCCTCTGTGCTGGATAGAAGTGGTGTCCTCCAGGCCCCTGGCTCTGCCCTCTCTTACGGGGCCTGGCCAGTCATGCCCAGTGAGCCTCTGGGACACACCACCTCAATCTCCTTTGACACCAGTGTCTATGGGCTATACTGCCGCAGAGCCCTTGGTCTGGCCTCATTCAAAAGGCCAGGTGTTTTCAACTCTGGTCTTGAATTTTTCATGTTGCCCCAGTTTCAGGAGAGAGGAGAAGAGAGCTGCGACTCCTTTCCCCAGAATGAAAGGAAAAGGCAGCGTGGTTTGGTGCTTATGATCACGGACTCTGGAGCCAGCAGGCCTGGAGTCAAATCACAGCTCTGCTGCCTCAAAGCTGTGTGACCTTAGGCAAGTCCATTCCCTCACAGCATTTGTGTCCTCACCTTAAAAATGGACTCACAACGGCTGGGCACAGTGGCTCATGCCTGTAATCTCAGCACTTTGGAAGGGCGAGGCGAGCGGAACACCTGAGGTCGGGAGTTTGATACCAGCCTGACCAATATGGAGAAACCCTGTCTCTACTAAAAATACAAAATTAGTGGGGCGTGATGGCGGGTGCCTGTAATCCCAGCTACTCAGGAAGTTGGGGCAGGAGAATCGCGTCCCTTGAACCTGGGAGGCAGAGGTTGCAGTGAGCCAAGATCATACCATTGCACTCCAATCTGGGCAACAAGAGTAAAACTCTGTCTCAAAAAAAAAAAAAAATGGGGGTGTGAAGGGGCCAATGGTGATGATGACAGCAGTGATACCCGGACATCAGGTGAGAGATGGGGCCATGGAGAGGGGTCACACAGCAGATGTATCAAGCAGGATCCTGCTGGGAAAAAGAAGACATTCAAATTCAGGAGCTGGAGGGGAGTTTAATAAAGGGACTATTTACAATACTGAGGGTGGGGTTTAGTGAAACAAGAGGGAGACCTCAGTGTCCTCAGGGCTGGAGCCTGCGAGAACCCTTGCCTGCTCCCAGGTTTGAAGAGACAAGAGGGGACAATGAGAGGCACCTGTACGGAGAGAGTCGACTGCGAGGCAGAGTGGCAGTCCTGGGAAGCGTGCCTCTCTCCCAGAGCCCCCACGCTTGGCCTTCTCTTTTCCTGACTCTTGCCCCTTCCCCCGTATTCCCCTATCACTCTTTCTCCATTGCTTTTGGGCAGCTGAGTTGGATGAGGTGGGAAACGTAGGCAGTGTGATTTTATAGCAAATGGCAGCTCAAAGCTGTGTGATCTTGGGCAAAATGTTAACCCTCTCTGAGCTTTGCTTCCTGTTCTTATCCAGTGTGGGAATCAGGACTGCTCTGAGGGCTGAATGAGACCCTGCAGGTAAAGGTCTAACACGGACGGTGAAGTCCCCCAGATGCGCTTGCTCTTTTCCCTGCTAACCAACCTTGGACTTGGTGAGTTCTCCCCCGCTGAAATGGGCCAGAGAAGTGAGAAATGGCCGTGGGGTGAATCTCCATGTCTCCACCAGAGCTGGAGCCTTCACACCCACCCAGATATCACCCCAGGCCCACTTCCCCTCTTCTCTAGCCCCGGTCTGTTCTGGGCATCCAGGCCCACCTCCATGGCGGCACCTTTCTCAGGTAGCCCTTCACCAGAAATGTCCCCTTCTTTCCTGCTTAAATGCAATGTGCTCTCTGGGTCCTGCTCAAGGCCTTTGATCCCAGAGGCCTTCCTCGACCCCTTCCTCTCCTGCTCTGAGCGTGTGCGGTCCTCGTGGTCCTCGGCAACGCCTCCTGTGTTTGTGCTGCTTCTGGAATTAAGAAACATGAGGCAGAGGCGTGGGACCAGGGTGAGTCCGTGCCCCTCCGTTGGTTTTTATTTTGACTGTTGTCAACAAAAGCATTTCCCTTGGAGGGTCTCTGCTCTGCCTGCCCAACACCCTCAGCCGCTGTGGAGTAGGCAGCAGGCCCTCACTTGTTGGCTGAAGGATGGAAGACTCTGAGAGGGTGTCCCATTCCGAACCCACCACTTGCTGTCCAGGACCCTTCAGGAGCTGCTCTGACCTCAGCTCAGTTATGAGGCTCAGCCTCAGGAGTTTTGCAGAGAGATTTGGGGGGCTGGCTTTGCCTTGTGTTTCCACAATGGCTCCAACTGGGTCCCTTGAGGCCAGTTCATACCCTACCCCTTAAGGTGCTGGGCTGGGTTTAAACTGATGTCACTGCCGCCAGAGATGCTCTAGAGAGAACTTGCCAAGCCCAAGGCTGCTTAGCAGGGAGAAGCGAGCGTGCCTGGGGCTCGTAACTGTTGGTGTCAAGAGCTTTACCTGCAGGGTCTCATCCAGCCCACAGAGCAGCCCTGATTCCCGCACTGGATAAGGACGGGAACCAAAGCTCAAAAAGGGTTAACATTTTGCCCAAGATCACACAGCTTTGAGCTGCCATTTGCCACAAAATCACACTGCCTACGTTTCCCACCTCATCCAACTCAGCTGCCCAAATGTGGGGGTGGGACAGGACTCAGAGGGAAGGAAAGGCCAAGTGGCGGGGGGAGCTCTGGGAGACAGACACACTCCTCTGAGTCTCATTGCATGGGTAGTTTGTCCTCATGGGCTGCCTCTCCAGGCTCCAGGCCCCAGACATGGCATGAGGAAGCAGGGCTGACTATGGGCCACATCTGTCTGCCCAGATTCTTCTTGCTGTCGGCCAGCAAGATCCCTCCTTCCCCAAGAGCCAGCCCCAGATCCAGCCTCAGGGGCTTGCCCTCCCAGAACTATGGGCTCCCTAGTGGCCACATTTAACCCCTGGCCCCTCCTAGTGATACAGCTCCAAATGCTCCTTCTTGGGGGTAGGGGGTGGCCACAGTTATCTATTAGCTGTGAAATTAATCTATCCCTGCTTTCCCTCACCCTGGAATCTCCCTGAATCATCAAAGCTTGTGGCTGGCCTGTGGACGTTTGAGGAGCAAGCCTACTTCTCTGGGCTGCGGAGGTAGAGCTCGCCTTGCTGGAGGAAGGGGAGGAGAAAGTAGAGCAGCTGGGTTCCTGCCGCTGTTAAGGCTTTCTCACAGGCGAGGAGAAAGCAGCTCTCGTGGGGGAGTGGGGAGGTTAGGGCACGCACAAGAGCTGGTGTCCCAGGGGTCCTTGGTCCAGGGAGGTGGACAACCGGCAAGTTGCGGGGTAGGAGGGTCCTCCTGGTGGCTGCTGAGTGTGCAGAGCCTGCTTGCACTCTGGAGCCAGCCGGCCTGGAACCAGTGCCCAATCGCATTATCTTCTTCCCAGGCATGAAGATGGCAGGGGTGTGGCTGCAGTGGCAGAAAGTTCAGATGCCAGCAAGGGCAGCTGGGTGAGAGCCCAGAGCCCAGGGCACAGAGGCAGAGCTGCAGGCAGGGCAGGGACCACAGTGAGCCAGGCAAGGTGGACAGGGTGCAGAATGTCAGCAGGCGCTGTGTCAGGAGCGGAGCGCAGCGCCCGCGCAGCCTGAGAGTGAGGGGCTTCCTAAACGTTTGCTTCCTAGGCACATGGCTTGCGTCTTCAGTCCTGCTGCTGGAGAAGCAGCAATGGCTCCCCACACCCGGAACCTGCTGCCCCAGCCTCCTAGACTAAGCAGGCCTAAGAGGTTGGGGGAGAGGCGCTCTAGGGAGACGGGAGCAGCCACTGAGACCTTTCCACGCATACACACTGTGTTGGGACATGTTGGCCCATGAGGGAGATAAAGCACACTGCTCACAGCCAGGCCATTCCTGGTCAGGCCCCCTGCCCCAGAGCCCCAGGGGTACCACTCTTGGCAGGCCTAGACAGGGAGAAAATTAGGAGTGGGGTTCCTGACTTCCATCCCCCACCAGTGTCTGGGTGACCTTGGCTAGTCCCTCCAGTTCTAATCAAAGGCAAACCTCTGTTTTTCTGTCTCTAAACTGGGGAGAACCATATCCTCGCTGCTGCTCTCTCCGGAGCGCGGGTAGAGAGGGAGGCTGGGAGGCCTCTGCAAAGTGGGAGCCTCCTACCTCCTGGCTGCCAGGCTGGTCCTGCTCTTGGACCAGATTAAAAGAACCTCCAACATGGGGCCCAAAATAGGCAGAAATGAGGCAGGTCACAGGGGCCTCCCAAACACCTCTGAATGCTGCCCAGCACCCCAGATCCCTCCTCTTCTAGCCCAGGATTTCTTTTATTTGCTTTGCTTTTTTTTTTTCCTTTGAGACAGAGGTCTCACTCTGTCACCCAGGCTGGAGTATAGTGGCACGATCTCAGCTCACTGCAACCTCTGCCTCCCAGGTTCAAGCGATTCTCCTGCCTCAGCCTCCCGAGTAGCTGGGACTGCAGGTACCCACCACCATGCCCGTCTAATTTTTTGTATTTCAGTAGAAACGGGGTTTCACTGTGTTGCCCAGGCTGGTCTTGAACTCATGAGCTCAAGCAATCCGCCTGCCTCGGCCTCCCAAAGTGCTGGGATTACAGGTGTGAGCCACCACGCTCGGCCACTAGCCCAGGATTTCTGACCATCCTTCAAAACCCTCTTTGACCTCACCTCTCTCTAGAGCATCCCCCCACCCCAGGCCAAAGACTAATCTCTCTTCATTCTTCCGTCTCACCTCACCAAAAGCATTTAGGACCCTGCCTGGCATGCAGCAAATGCTCAATCGAAAGACATTTTATGTCTTTGTAATAATTTCTTGCAGCACTCAGAACTAAATTAACCATAGTTTTTGGTTCATACTCCAGTACATCATTGGTCCATCATGGCTTTCTTTAATTGTTTAATTATAATTTATTTTCAATAATATAATGAACTCCCACTGGGCAGGTAGCTCACACCTGTAATCCCAGCACTTTGGGAGGCCAAGGTGGGTGGATCACGAAGTCAAGAGATCGAGGCCATCCTGGCCAACATGGTGAAACCCTGTCTCTACTAAAAATACAAAAATTAGCTGGGCACGGTGGCATGTGCCTGTAGTCCCAGCTACTCAAGGCTGAGGCAGGAGAACCACTTGAACCCGGGAGGTGGAGGTTGCAGTGAGCTGAGATGGCCCACTGCACTCCAGACTGGGCAACAGAGCAAGACTCCATCTCAAAAAATAACCGTAATAATAATAATGAACACCCAATCCAAAAACCCAAAGGTTTAGAATGTATTATCTTACCCTCTTCTCTCCCTCATCCTCCCATCCTGCCCTCCAGGAAGAAACCATCCTCTTGAAGTTTGTGTTTATTATCAAATAAATGGAAGACTATAGGTACCCAGAGAGGCAAGAGGGCTGATAGATTCTTCAGCAGAAGTAGCTGTTTCTCCAGTCAAGCTGCAACTCTCTTGAGAGCAGTGTCTGGCTTCCTCTTTTGCTGCAGTGTGAGCAGCATGGCGCTGGCCACACCACATGGTTGGTGGAAGCTACTTGGGGCACCAAGAGCAGGAAGGGTGAGGCCTGAGTACCCGTCGGCAGGTACAGCATGGCTCCAGAAATAGGGAAAAGGGCTTCTGGTTCTAGCTCACTGCACCTGGACAGGTGCCCCTGTGACATCACACAATGTTGCCCAGGTGACCCAGATAGGAGTAAAAGCTCACAGCTTTTCCAGGCCTGGGCAGAGAGCAGGCTCCCCATCTCTCCACCGTCCTGGGGGTGCCAAGAGCCAATTGCCTTGTTGCTGACCCTGCCCAGCTGTCCATGGCCCGCAACCCCCAAGGTCCCTCCACCCACAGACCATCTTGCTGCTGAGAGATCGAGGACCCGCCCCACCTGCCCACTCTCTCCCTCCCCGCCATTCAGACCCCAGGGCTGATGTGTGGCACCCCTGAGACCACTCCATACTGTCTGCTACCCATAAAGACTCCAAGAGACCCAGGCCAGCTGTCTGGGCAGGACTGATGCCTGATCGCCCACTGATACCAGGTATGGTCCCAAGATTGTTAAACAAGGCCAGACACCCCTGCCCTCAAGAGGATGGGATGGAAAAACAGAAAGGTGAGGCCGGGGCCATGGGCCATGCACCTGCATGAATCCGTCCCTCCTTCCACGGCCCTCCTTTAAAGTTGTGTGTGCTCCTTCATTATGACAAAAGCTTCCCCTCTCTGGGTCTCAGTTTTCACAGCTGTGAAATGGGTAGTGAGGTGGTCCCTGTGGCTGTCCCAGTTTAGCTGCCCTATACTCTTGCGCCATGGGGGAGCTGGAATGTCGTGTGCTTGCAGGTGTTGTCCATGCTGACCACCCTTACCTGGTGGTTCCTGCCCTCCTGTTGCTGGGGTCACACAGTCTCTGAGAGCCCACTGAGATGGTTCACTACCCCCGTCCAAGTGCTTCCAGGAGATTTCCAGGCCGCTGCCTTGGCAGCCCTGCTGCCCCCACTGCCCCCATGCTTCCTAGCCCTGGCCCTGATTTTCTGGGGCCTAGGCCCCTGCCCGGAACACAGATTCTTAGGTCTCTGGAGAGAAGGGATTTTTGTGTGTTTTGTTCATTGCTGTATCCCCAGCCCTTAGCACAGTGCCTGGCTCATAGTGGGTGCTTAATAAAAAGCTGTGGCCCAGCAGCAGAGCTCTGCCAGGAAGGGACTAGCATCTCAGTGCGATGAGATGCAAACAGTTCAACGCAAGAGAGCCCTTACCTTCCTCACTGGCAAGACTGAGCCCCTGCCCTAGGTGGTGTCACTCACCCACAGGGATGGCAGAAGGAGCTGAGACTAAAGGCACACAGGTGCTTGCAAATCAGGAAAACCCTCTTTGTGGTTACACTCAGGTTGAGTAAGCCACATAGGTGGGGATGCCCAGGCCCTAGTGTGATTTCCACTTTATTGCTCTGGATTTTGATGTCTCTGGCTCCTCATGTTCTCTGCCTACAGCTGGCCCCTCCTCAGACTCCACCCTCCCTATTAAGCTTCTTTCTGTAATGCCACACACTCAGAACCAGGCACCAGGTTGACCTGGCACCCTAAGTGCCAGCTGGTCCCCAAGTGACCTATGGAGCTGGATTTGGGATCCAGGGAGTTGCGTGGGAGTCCTGAGGAGGGGCCAAGGTTGCTTTGATTGGTAGCTTTGAGAAGCACTTTTGATAGCTGGGTGGAATCTCCTGTAAGGATACCCATCATGGCCGGGCGTGGTGGCTCACGCGTGTAATTCCAGCACTGCGGGGATTCTGTGGCAGGAGTTTGAGACCAGCCTGGCCAACATAGTGAAACCCCATCTCTACTACAAATACAAAAATTAGCAGGGTGTGGTATAGTGGCACACAGCTGTAATCCCAGTTTCTCGGGAGGCTGAGGCAGAGGAATTGCTTGAACCCAGGAGGCAGAGGTTGCAGTGAGCTGAGATCGCGCCCCTGCGCTCCTGCCTGAGCAACAGAGTGAGACTCTGTCTCTGGAAAAAAAAAAAAACAATGTTCATCATATATATAATATATATTCGTGTTTCTTCTTTTGTGAATCCCCAGTTCATGTTTTCTTAATTGGGGTGATGTTTGTAGGTTTCAGTGCTTTTTGTATACTGGGGCTATCAATCCTTTTTAATATATATGTAGCAAACATTTTCTCCTTTTTTTCTTTTCTTTGTATTGCAGGGCATTTTGGACCATTATAGAAGTTGGTATAGATTTTTTAAAACTAGTGAAAGCCTACCTTTTTTTTAATTTTAACTTTTATTTTTTTTAAAGATGGGGTTTCACCATATTGGTCAGGCTGGTCTCGAACTCCTGATGTCAGGTGATCCGCCCACCTCAGCCTCCCAAAGTGCTGGGATTACAGGCGTGAGCCACCACACCCGGCAAGCCTATCCTTTTTTAATGATTTCTGACTTTTGAGTCATCTTTTGGAAAGCTCTACTCCAAATACCACAATTCCTCTTGCTGCCACCAATGGATACTCAGGTTATGAATTGAAGGGTATCCACTGTGGAGCAGAGAAGGGACCCACATCCGAGGAGGCATGATTAGAGCACCACAGAGACAGCGAGAGTGTGGGTCACACCGACCCTGCTTCCAGTTCCAGCTCTGGCCCCACCAGCTAAGCTGTGTGCTTTCATGCAAAGGGTTTGCGTTCTCTGAGTGTGCCTCCTCACTTGTAAAACAGCTTTCCCCTGGCCACGGAAACTCCCAGGAAAGTTTAGATGCTGAAACTGAAAGGAACACGGGGAACCATTTTTAACTGAAAGTCCTGTGAAAATGCTGGGAAACAGCCCCACTGCAGTCAAATAACTTGCCCACATGACAGATCCGGGCAGCCAGGCACCCTGCCTCCCAGCCCAGCCCCTCTCCAGCTGGTGTGGGTTTTCAGACACGGGGCCCTTCTAGAGGGCAGAACTGGGCATAGCTCCTCAGGCCTCCCAGACTGCTGGAGGAGAGGGGTGACAAGGGAGGAGTGGTGGGAGAGTTTGTCTCCTTCCATCTCTATTGCTGCCAGGACCAAGTTAAGCCCCCACCCCACCCTCGGGAGCTGAATTCAAGGGCCATGAACTCCTTCCAGTCGCTTCTGCCTCCTCCTCCCACCCCTGCCCCTCCCCCCAGCACTCAGATTCCAAAATGCCCTAAGTGATTGGCAGTCCTAGTTGCCCTGGAACACCTGCTGGCTAATCCTGGCCTACTGAGGGGGAGGCCACCTGTCTGGTTGGGTAAGGGCACTGGAGTTAGTAGCTTCTGATCTGGGGGACATGTATTCTCACCTCCTAATTAGTCATCTTGCTAGGCAAGGACCACAGTCTGCACCAGGCAAGCCGAGGGAAGTGGGGGAGCAAGGCACAGGGAGACAGTTCTGGGGTGAGACACCCAGGGAGGAGTGGTCCAGGCTTAGAGAACAGCTGGGGCAGAGGCAGGGAAGGAGGAGAGAGCTTGGGGGTGCAAGAAACAGCCGGGAGGCCAGTGTGGCTGGAGCGGAGTGACCTATAGGGCCCCATGGGACAAGATGAGGCCAGCTTTCTGGGTCAGCTCCTGGGGGGCCCCACAGGAATGTTGCCAGGTCCAGTGGAGTAGCTGAGAGTACTGAGCTTTGGAATCAGGCAGGCTTTGGTGCCCACAGCCCAGCCTCTCATCCACTGGCTGTGTGGCCTTGGGCAGCTAAACTGGCCAAACCCCTGCCTGGAAAAGCTGCCTGCTGATCTCTGCACCCTAGCAGTGTTGGGTCAGTTAACCGAGAGTGAGCCTGAGAAGCTGACGGTGAGCATCCAGCTCTGCTCCCTGCCAAGAGGAGACATGAGTGTCCTCCCCGGAGCTCACCATGCCCCTACAGATGGGTTTGTGCTGCCTGAGACTTACAGGGGGATTTCCCCAACACCCCCAGTTCACTCCCACTTGTGTAACCCGGTATGTGCATTTTCTGTTCTCTCGTAAATCCTCCAGTGCAGGCCGTGGTAAGAGATGGGTTGAGGACGTTGGTTCTGATGCAGGACATCTCTGAGAGAAGTGGGCAGATTCCCATCCAGACGTGGGAGGGTTGGCTGCCCTGGCCCACCGTCCCCCTCCTGGCCTCACCCTTGGCCCCAGGCCTCCCTGGCCCTGGGCCCAGCCTACCCAGCGGGCACATGCCTGCAGGCCTCACCAGGAGGCGCCAGCCTGGCAGCTGGCCTCATGCCCAGAACTGAAGCACGAGCAGTTCTCGCCAAACTTCCTGTGAGCATTTTTCCCAGAAGGGAAGGCTATCCCCGAGGGGGAGGCACAGAGGAGGTAGAGGAGGAGCCAGTGCGACTCCTGGCCAGGTCTGCAGGTGCCTAGTTGGGCTCTGGGGCTGCCAGGGAGTCAGTGAGAGCCTTGGACAATGGCCACACTCCTGGGCCCTCACTTGTGTGACCCTAGGGAGCTCGTGACTCCCAGGCCCTGTGACAGGAAGTCCTCATAGCAACAAGGGGAATCCATCGAGGAACATTAATCACCCCTCCCAGCTCACTACAGGAACTTCAGGCACAGTAACCACGGAAAGGCTGAATGACAAACCATTCCAGGCATTCCCATTGGCCAGGTGGGAAAATCAAGGCTCAGAGAGGTGGGGCAGAGAGGTAGGGCCAGAGCTGAGCTGAAACCTAGGTCTTTTCTTTCTCCCTTCTTTCCTTCCTGCCTTCCTTCCTTCCTTCCCTCCCTCCCTCCTTCTTTCCTTCCTTCCTTTCTTCCTTCCTTCCTTCACCCCTCCCTCCTTCTTTCCTTCCTTCCTTCCCTCCCTTGCTCCTTCTTTCCTTCCTTCCTTTCTTCCTTCCTTCCTTCACCCCTCCTTCCTTCTTTCCTTCCTTCCCTCCTTCCTTCTTTTCTTTCTTCTTTTTTTTTGATGGAGTCTCAGTCTATCACTCAGGCTGGAGTGCAATCTCAGCTCACTGCAACCTCTGCCTCCCAGGTTCAAGTGATTCTTCTGCCTCAGCCTCCCGAGTAGCTGGGATTACAAGCTGGTGCCACCACACCAGGCTTACTTTTGTTTTTTCAGTAGAGATGGGGTTTCACCATCTTGGCCAGGTTGGTCTCGAACTCCCAGCCTCAAGTGATCCACCTACCTCGGCCTCCCAAAGTGCTGGGATTACAGGCATGAGCCACCACGCCCAGCTGAGCTGAAATCTAGGTCTTTTGCCCCGGGGCTGCCAGCCTTGCTCCTGTGCCACTATATCAGGAGCGCAAGGCTGCGGGGGAGTAGGGGGTCATGGTGGTGGGCAGTGAGGGTGGATATGGGAGGAAGCTGCCTACCCAGGAGGGCAAGGAGTGGCACTCTGGCTGTGCCCTATCCCTCACCTCCAGGCAGGGGCATCTTCCCCTCACCTCATTCTCCCCTGACAGGAGAATGGGGAGAGGAGGAGGGACAACCTTCATCAACACCTCTGCAGATGGTGACAGGCTCTACTGGGTCCTGGAGGAAGCGGGGGGTGGCCTCTTCAGTCAGAGGAAGGAGGGTGGGTCTCTCTGCAGGACTGGCACTTCTGATCTAGGGGGCATGTATTCTCACCTCCTAATTAGTCATCTTGTTAGGCAAGGACCACAGCCTGCACCAGGCAAGCTGAGGGATGACAGTTCTGGGGTGACACCCAGGGAGGAGTGGTCCAGGCTGAGAGAACAGCTGGGGCAGAGGCAGGGAGGGAGGAGGGAGCTTGGCGGGTACGAAAAACAGCTGGGAGGCCAGTGTGGCTGGAGCGGAGTGACCCACAGGGCTCCATGGGACAAGATGAGGTCAGTTTTCTGGGCCAGCTCCTGGAGGGCCCCACAGGCCACTGCAAGGCTCTGAGAGAAGCAGCAGGCTACCCCAGGGTTCTGAGCAGAGGAGAGAGTGGGTCCGGTCCAATCTGTAAAGGCTCACTCTGGCCGCTATGTGAGATTGTGGGGTGGAGGGACAGCTGGAGAGGAAATGGAGAAAGCCGTCAGAGGTGAGTTGGGATGTGCGGGTGTCTGGGAGGGACCCCTGAGTGCTGACCCGAGGATGCTGAGAAGGGGTCAGAGTCCAGATATGGTTTGAAGGCGGAGCTGACAGGATCTGCTGAGGAACTGCATAAGGGATGTAAGAGGGAGAGAGCGAAGAATCAGGAAGGACTCCAAGACGTGGGGCTTGAAAAACTAGAACAACAGGTCACCATTAACTCATTAAGGAGTTGGGGCAGACAACAAGAGGAGGGGTTTGAAGAGGAGGCAAGAGCTTGTTAGCTTTGAGAGGCCAGTAGACCCCCAGGGGAGCTGTTGAGGGGGTGTGTGGCTCCAATTTGTGGGCACCCCACACTGTCATGAGAAATGGATGAAATAATGTCCCTAAAACTCCTCAGGGCAAGGCAGAGCCTCAGGCACTGTCCCCTTTTCTTACCCTCTGCCCGAGGCTTCCAGGAGCCAGCAGGGGTGATGCAGTGCCCAGGACCCCCAGGCTCAAGGCAGGAGCAGAGCAGGCTCCAGATAGGCTGGTCCAAGCCTTCATCTCCCCACTGGGGAAACCGACTCTCAGAGCATGGCTGGCTTTGGCACCCGGTGTGACAAGAGGCAGAGCTGGTTTAAACCTGCTCTCCTGACCCTCGGGGCTCCTCAGGAGCCAGCCCATTCTGAGCCAGGGACCCAGCCTGCCAGGGCTGCCACCAAAACCAAAGTCTGTCCGGGGCTCAGGTCCTTGCTTCTGTCTGGGCCTCAATCTCCTCTCCGTGAATAGGACATTGTTAACCCCACTCACCAGGGCCTGCCCTGGAATGCAGGGTCTGACAGGCTGAGCTTGCCAGAGACGTGGGACAGCCACCAAGTGGCCCCTCAGGGCTCCACTGCCACCCTGAGGAGGTCCGTTGCTCATCTCCCAGGACCAGGAGTGCCCCTCTATGGCCCCTCACATCAGCTGGAGGGACAAAGAGTAGGGAGACCTCCTACCGAAGGAGGCCTGGCAAGGATGAATCTGGGTCAGATTAACTGGGAGTGGAGAGTCAGCCAGCTGGCCAGTGGAGGACCAGGGCCAGGGAGGACGAGGACACTCCTGAGCCACAGCAGCCCCACGACCACACTCCTCCCCACCCCACAGCGTTTATGTCCCCAGCACTGCCATCTCCCCTGAGTCCCCACTGCTTCCCCCAGTCAAACTGAGCCGCCTCTAAGCCTTGGAAAGCTCTGCCCCTTTAAGGCCTCCTCCTCTCTGCAGCCTTCCCTGACTGCCTCAGCCTGCCAGGGCTCTGTCTCCTCTCAGCAATGCATCGCAATGGTCCTTTGGGCCATGGAGCCACGAGTTACTGAGCTGCTGCGTCCTCACGTGGGGCAACTGGCCCAGGAGGCCCCAGCATGGGCAGGTACCTCCTCCCCAGTCCGCAAGTTTCCCTGGGTAGAAGACAGGCGGGGCATCTGGGACGGACACACGTATTCACCTACATGTAATGCACGGAGTGCCCCTGAGACGTGGAGAAGCTTTGTAAGCTGTAAAGTGCTGTGCACAGGAGGGACCTGAGGGGATGGGTGGGCTGAGGCGAGGTTACCGGACAGACTGAAGAAGGTGGCCCATTGCTAGGACTGAAGAAGCAGGTGGGATTCAGGAATTACAGACCAGGGTACTTGCGAAAGCCAAGGCTTAGAAGTGGGATCGGACCTGAGAGGTGAGGCGGCCTGTCTCATCCTGGATCTAGGACTTGGGGAGAGGCTGAGAGGCACTGAGACATGTGGGATGGGGACAGAGGTAGGGAGAAAATGGGGTCAAGCGACTGCCTTGCAGAGTGGGTGGAGGGGTGACAGAGGGAGGCAGGCACTTGATGGGAGCTGTGAGGGGGGCTAGATGTTAGAGGGTGGCAGTGAAGGGAGGTGCTGCAGCAGAAGAGGCCACTCAGGGCCAGGCGCAGTGACTTGTACCTGTGATCCCAGCAATTTGGGAGGCCAAGGCAGGCGGATCACCTGAGGTCAGGAGTTCAAGACCAGCCTAATCAACATGGTGAAACCCTGTCTCTACTAAAAATACAAAAATTAGCAGGATGTGGTGGCACATGGCTGTAATCCCAGTGACTGGGGAGGCTGAGGCAGGACAATTGCTTGGACTCGGGAGGCAGAGCCTGCAGGAAGCCGAGATGGCACCACTGTACTCTAGCCTGGGTGACAGAGCGAGACTCTGTTTAAAAAGAAAAAAAAAAAGAAAAAGTAAAAAAGAGGCCACTCATCCTTGGCTCTCCCCACAGAACACTGAAGGCCCAGAGGAGCCCCTGGTCGCCTCCCAGAGCATGGAACCGGAAATTGGTCACCTGTCTCCCTCTAACAAGGAGACCATCATGGTCACCCTCCATGGGGCTACCAACCTGCCTGCCTGCAAGGATGGCTCCGAGCCGTGGCCTTATGTGGTGGTGTAAGTAGCTGGGTGAGAGTGGGGGCAGGAGATGGGTTGGGGCTATGAGCAGAGACCAGGGGACAGCTATTTGGAATATGAGCACCAAAAGGCCCAGGACGGGGACTGTCATACCCAGAAGGGAAGAGCCAAGTATGACCCACAGAGGCACTGTGGGCACTGCTGGGCATCTCTGCCGCTGCATGGGAAGCTGCTCACCAGGGCTGGGCAAGGCTGGGTGCCAAAGGATCCAGAGTGTCACCCCCCTACCCCACATCAGCCGGGCAGGGATTGGTCACAGCTCAGCTCCAGTGGGGCAGGGCCCTCTTATGCATAGGCCTGGGCTGGGCCCATGGGGGTGATGGTCAGACTGGAGAAGGGGAATATTTGGGGCCTGCCCCTTCTGACTTCTGGGTGCCCCACCCCACCATGCCCAGCCCTGGGGTAGGGTCCTCATAACCACCCTCCCCTCCCCTCCTTCTCCAGTCACTTCTATCAGGGGGACCCCCTTAGTTCTGGGCCTTTAATGCACCCCACACACATCCTCCAGCCAGCTGCTGTCAGGGTACACACTTCCCAGCCTGGTGCCAAGGCGTGACACGCCACGTCTATGCCCACCTCACGGGTCTCACTTCTTCCAGAAAGGCACCAAGGGCAACACAGTCTCCATGCAGCCAACCTTCGCTGGGGTCACTGGACATCTGCTCCATCTTTACTATAAAGCACCCTCCAAGGAGCATGTGGCCCCTAGATCTCCATAGACAGACGGTGGGAGCCGTGGTGGCCTCCCACCAAGCCACCCTATACTTCCCCAACCCCACCAATGCTAGCACCATTCAGTTCCTGCCAAGAGTCTGTTGCCCACATTTCTTTTCGGGGAGTGCCTGCCTGCCCCAGCCCTCTTACCAATGCCTGCTGAAATCCACCCTTCAGAGCCTCCTCCTTCAGGCAACCACCAGAGTTGAGCCCTCCCTCCTGTGGTGCTCCAAGCAGAGGTGACCCTGGTTTGAAGTACTTTATATCCATATGGTTTATGCGCTCCTCTGGGGCTCCCTGAGGAAGGATCTCCTCCTCCATTTCCCCGAACAATGCACCCAACATAGCCCTGAGCCCAAACTTAGGGGCCAAGGAGTGACTGAGGCCAACACCTGGTTACTATGACAAGTCCCGCCCCCTCCAGTCCCCCACGGTGAGACCAACAGGTGAAACACTTGCCTCAAAAGCCCCATTTGTGCCAGCCCAGCTCCTTGGCCCTCCCTTCCCCAACTCCATTTCCTTGGCGAGGGAAGGGCAGGTGGAGGGAGCAGGCTTGGCAGGGTGGCTGGTTTCTAGCTGGGAGCCAGCTTTCTCCGCTCAGCTATTTCCATAAACCAATTATCGCCGATCATCTCGGGAGATTGAGGCCCTGCCTGTCACCAATCCAGCCTGGGCGGCAGGGCGGGGAGCTGGGTGGCCGCGTGGCTCCTAGGCAGGCACCGCGACCCGCGCCATCACCCGGTTGCCATAGGAACGCGCGGCTGGCGCCTAGGCGACCTGAGCCTGGGTGGGGGTGCGGAGAGCGGGGCACACCCTGAGTCCGCCTGCGCCCTCCCAGTGGCTGCGGCACGTGGGGCGAGACAGAGGGTAGGGAGGGAGAACGCGGGGAAGGGGGAGAGGAGAGCAGGTCGCCGCACCCCTCCCCAGCTGGGAGCAGCTCCTGGGCCGGGCTGCAGCCTGCCTCCCAGGGCTCCAGACAGGCGGAGCTGCCACCAGCTCGAGGTGGTGCTAATGAGATGCAAATGAAGGGAGAAGGAAGGGCTTCTGAGAATGAAGGCTCAGCTGTCGGGACCTGAAGGGGGCTTTCAGTGGTCGCCCCCAGCCCCAGGCAGGAACCCCAGAGGGAGGATCCAGACCCTCAAAGACCATAGACCCTGGAAAGAATTTTCTATCCCTGCACATCTAATTCCAAATACACAAGTAACAAAGCATAAAATAGGCATAAGAAAGTTCACTGAAGTTTTTGTTTTGTTCATGATGAATATTTCAAAGCTTTTTAAAAATATGTATTTATTTGTAAAGACTTAAATATAAGACCTGCAACTGTGAAACCCCTACAAGGAAACATAGGGGAAAGGCTCTTTTACATTGGTCTTGGTAATTAACCTTTGGCTATGACACCAGAAGTACAGGCAACAAAAGCAAAAATAGTGAGACTGCGTCAAACTAAAACGTTTGCAAGGGGAATAATCGGCAAGATGAAAGGCAACCTATGGTATGGGAGAAAATATTTGAAAACTGTATATCTGATAGGAGTTAATATGTGAGGGATTCATACAACTCAATAGCAAAAAAACAAATAACTCAATTTAAAAATGAGGAAAACGCCAGGCGTGGTGGCTCAATCCCAACACTTGGGGAGGCCAAGTTGGGTGGATCACCTGAGGTCGGGAGTTTGAGACCAGCCTGACCAACATGGAGAAACCCCTTCTCTACTGAAAATACAAAATTAACCGGGAGTGATGATGCATGCCTGTAATCCCAGCTACTTGGGAAACTGAGGCAGGAGAATCACTTGAACTTGGGAGTCAGAGGTTGCGGTGAGCCAAGATCACACCACTGCAATCTAGCCTGCACAACAAGAGCAAAACGCCTAAAAAAAAAAAAAAAAAAAAAAAAAAAGAGAGAGAGAAAGACTCAAATAGACATTTTTCCAACAAAGAAATACAAATGGCCAACAGGAATGTGAAAACATGCACATCACTAATCATCAGGGAAATGCAAATCAAAGCCACAATGAGATACCACCTCACACCTGTTAGGATGGCGGTTCTCAAAACACAAGAGATAAGTGTTCGTGAAGGTGTGGAGAAAAGAGCACCCTTGTACACTGTTGGTGGGAATGTGCAGTAAAATGGTGCAGCCATTATGGAAAACAGAATGGAGGTTCCTCAAAAAATTGAAAATAAAACTACCATATGATCCAGCAGTCTCACTCCTGGTTACATATCCAAAGGAAACAAAATCAGTGTCTTGTAAAGATACCTGGCCGGGTGCAGTGGCTCACACCTGTAATCCCAGCACTTTGGGAGGCTGAGGCAGGAGGATCACAAGGTCAGGAGTTCCAGACTAGCCTGGCCAATATGGTGAAACCCTGTCTGTACTAAAAATACAAAAATTAGCTGGGCATGGTGGCAGGCACTTGTAGTCCCAGCTACTCGGGAGGCTGAGGCAGGAGAATTACTTGAACCCGGGAGGTGGAGGTTGCAGTGAGCCAAGATCGCACCAGTGCACTCCAGCCTGGGCGACAGAGGAGGACTCTGTCCAAAAAAAAAAAAAAGAAAGAAAGAAAGAGAAAGGAAGGAAGGAAGGAAGGAAGGAAGGAAGGAAGGAAGGAAAAGATATCTGGGTCAGGTGCAGTGGCTTATGCCTGTAATCTCAGCACTTTGGGAGGCTGAGGCAGGCAGATCACTTGAAGTCAAGAGTATCCCTATATTCATTGCAGAATTATTCACAATAGCCAAGATATAGGATCAATCTAAGTGTCTGTTGATGAATGAATGGATAAAGAAAATGTCATACACACACACACACACACACACACACACATCCTATACATGTATTTGTGTATACTTATGTCGTATATACACACACACAATTATATAGTGTGTACATATATATCCACATATATACAACACATACACAGTGGAGTATTATTCAGCCTTAAAAGGGAGGATATCCTGACGTTTGTGACAATGCAGATAAGCCTGGAGGACATTGTGCTAAGTGAAATAAGCCAGACACAGAAAGAAAAATCCTGCATAATCTCACTTAATGGAATCTAAGTTGAACTCATAGATGCAGAGCGTAGCATGGTGGCTGTCAGGGGCTGGGGGTGAGAGAATTTAGGAAACATTGCTCCAAGGGTACAAAGTCTCAATTTTGGGATGAGTAATTCTGGGGATCTAATATGCAGCAGGTGACTTTAGTTAATGATACTATATTGTGGCTGGGCACAGTGGCTCATGTCCATAATCCCAGCACTTTGGGAGGCCAAAGTGGGCAGATCATCTGAGGTCAGGAGTTTGAGAGCAGCCTGGCCACCATGGTGAAACCCCATCTCTACTAAAAATATAAAAATTAGCTGGGCATGGTGGCGGGCACCTGTAATCCCAGCTACTTGGGAGGCTGAGGCAGGAGAATCCCTTGAATCTGGGAGTCAGAGTTTGCAGTGAGCCGAGATTGCACCACTGTACTCTAGCCTGGGCGACAGAGTGAGACTCCATCTGAAAAAAAAAAAAAAAAAGACACCATATTGTATATTTGCAATGTGCTAAGAGTAGATTTTAAGTGTGTTCACCACATACACAAAAGGTAACTATGTGAAGTGATGGATGTGGTAATTCACTTGATCATGCCAATCACTGCAGAAAGTCCGTATATATAATTTTATATTCTTTCCAAGCATTTTTTCTCATCTTTTTGCGCCGATTTTCTGGTACCCTGCGCTTAGTCTCCTGATTTGCTTTCCTGCCCTCTGCCACCCCATCTCCTCTCACCTGAGGTTGGGAATGGGGATCCTGAGAATCTCTGTCTCAGCCTGGGTCCTGACCTTCTCTCTGGGTTTGTTGCATCCTCCGCAGGAAGGATCACAGTTGCAGGGGTCAGGGTGGGGGATGCAGTGAAGCACAGACCTGAGAGTGTGCCAGAGCTGTTCACTCATTCATCCCCTTAGTGGGGAGCTGAAGAGCATTCGGGCCCAAAGATGGTGCTTCTCATGTTTGGGGCATGGTCACTTCACCCCACATGTAAGCACCAGGCTTGGGCCCGTCTAGTAATAGGCGCATCCTCCAGCCAAAACTATTCCAGACCAGCAGGCCCACTTGGCTCATCTTGTGGGTCAGCCTCTCTCCAGCTAAGCTGCTGTTCTGCTTCCAATCTGACCCTGCTTCTCCACCGAAATCGCTTCTCTATTCACCAGTGATCACCATGTCTTACCCTGCATCCAACAGGCGCCTCATCTTTTGTGGTCTCTCAGGTGAAGGAAATAATGTATACAGTCGTCCATTTCCAAGACAAAGTGCCTTAAATCGGCTTAGGTCAGCAAGGTACAGAAGAAACAGGATATGCTAGGCCCCTGCTTGGATAGCCAAGGCCTGCTTGTCAGCCCCACCCACCCCCTTAGTTGCCCTAACCTGAACGAAAGTTTAGTCTAAAACGAAAGTTACTAGCCTGCAAAATAGCTCGTTTTGTCTGTTCTTATCAGCCTGCCCAGCTACTTAGGTCATAAGTCAAAAACTTGAATCACCCCTGAGCTAACTAGGATTACAATGCATTGTGGGCTACAACAAAATGCAGCAAGACAAAAAACAAACAAACAAACAAAAAACCCCAAAAAACCTTAAAGCCCTACCTAACAATCCATAGGCAACATCCGGGAAAATTGTGACCTCACAGCACTCAACCTGTGAGGAACCAGGGGCGGGACCTGTGCACTAGGGGAAACTGCTTATTGCAACTGTGCTGGGTGTGCCTGCCTATCAGACACACGCGCAAGACTGTCATTCAAAGTCTCACTTTTGCTGTTCTCTGGGTCTTTGAGTCCATTCTTTGGGTTTGGACCAGTGAGTTAGTTTCTCCCACAGGGCCAGCAGCCCCTGGTGACCACTCACTCTGGTTGAAGCCCTTTCTCCCCTTCCGCATTACCCCACTCTCCCACTTTCCCCTGCGGCCATACCTCTTTATCTCTTCTGCCTGGCCTTAAATGTTGGCGTCTAGGTTTCTGCCCTATGCGGCTCTCCTTTCTCTAGCTGGTACTCTCTTCGTGTGATCCCACCCTGTCCTGGTGTCACATTCTCCCCCGATCGGATCCATAACCAAGTCATGTCCGTGTCCACCCATCTGTCGGCTTCAGCGGCTTCTCTCAGCCAGCTCCGCCACCGACTTAGGCCTACCGAGCTATTTCTCCAACCGCTCTTGGTTCCTCTACTCTTGCTCCCTGAAGACCCCTTCAAAGGCAGGTTATCCATTTGGTACTGTGGTGCCATCGTTCCAAAGGAACCTAGTAGCTTCCTATTATTCCCAGAGTTAAGAGGATTCCAGGCCCAGCACGGCTGAGTCTTTGCTGACCCCTTCCAGCTCCCCAGCAGCAGGACCTCCACCTGCCTCTCTGCTCCAGCCACACTGGATAGCTCACTGTGCTCTGAGCAAACCTGTTGCCTCCCACCCTAGGGTGAATTGCACACTCCCTCCCCAGAAGCATTCTCCCTTCCCCTCTTCCAATCTCAGCTCGGTCATCACCTCCTTAAGGAAGTCCTCACTGATCTCCCAGATGAATCCAAATCCTCCCTCATTGCGTGTTTCCACACGTGACTCTGTAGCAGCAATGTGCTTATGCACTTTGTGTGATTATGCGCTTACCCTTTGTCAGTGTCCCCCACCTCCCGCCTCCATGGTGCCCCACTGGTTCCATGGACAACCACCAGGTCTGCTTTACTCACCATTATATTTCTCTCATGAAACACAGTATCTGGAACATAGGAATCGGTCAATAAATAATCGTCTAAGGAATCTGGCCCTGTTTCTAGCTTGCTGTATGACTGTGGGAAAGTTACTTTGTCTTTTTTTTTTTTTTTTTTAAGACGGAGGTTTCAGTTTCACTCTTGTTGCCCAGACTGGAGTGCGATGGCACAATCTCGGCTCACCGCAACCTCCGCCTCCTGGGTTCAAGTGATTCTCCTGTCTCAGCCTCCCGAGTAGCTGGGGTTACAGGCATGCGCCACCACACCTGACTAATTTTTTGTATTTTTAGTAGGGACAGGGTTTCACCATGTTAGTCAGGCTGGTCTCGAACTCCCGATCTCAGGTGATCCACCCACCTTGGCCTCCCAAAGTGCTGGGATTACAGGCGTAAGCCGCCGCACCTGGCCCTGTTACTTTGTGTGAATACCTGAAAACATTCATACAACATTCATACTTTGTATAATGCCTAGCCCTGTTACTTTCAATGCCTGAAAACCTCACCTGGGAACCTGTCTCAAAGGGCTAGAGAGGTGGTGGTGCCAGACAGTGTGAGATGCAGCAGGTCTAAAACTCTACAGGGGGAAGGAGGAGTCCCGAGCAGGCTTACAGTGGCACTGAGATCTATCAGAAGAAAGCCACAGGACAGTGGAAAGAAGCCAGGCTGGGTTCAGGAAGACCTAGCTTCAGGCCCACTGCCCCTGACTCCCTATGTGACCTCAGGTCAGTCCTTGCCTTCTCTGAGCCTCGGTCTTCCCATGGCCAGGATGTAAGCTTTGGCCTCCCTGCTGCTGCAGGCCGGCCTGGCTGGCTTGTGTTCTGGCCTGGGAAACACTCTCAGTTCTTCAGAGGCAACAGGAGTCCCGGCTCTGCCACCCGAGATAGATTCCATGCCCTGGTCTACTGGGCCAGTCCCCAGGCCCAGGGTGTCCCAGGCTTAGTGCTCTGGGGCTTGCACAGTGCCCAGCACCTGTCACCCAGCCTGGCACAGAGAGACCTGCCAGTCAGAGCACAGCAGGGACCAAGAAGGCAGTGGCACTGACTGGCAGGGGGTGCCCCAGTGGGCAGGATGAGATGTGGGAAAAGGGCCAGCCAGGAGATGGCCTGTGGGGTTCTGACCCTTGGCCAATGTCTGCATGGCAGGGCTGCCAACATTGGCAGCTGCTTCTTCAGCTGCCTACTGCCCAGAGCTAATGAGTGGGGACAGAGCCAGGACTCGAAGGGGAACGCGCAGCTTCCTCTGTGCATGTGGGGCAGGCTTGGGGCGGCACGGGGGAGGAGGCACAGATCAGGGCCAGCTAGAGTCATACTCAGAGCATCCTTGGTTTTCTTAGATAAGCCTGAGAGCCCTGACCCTGGCCCTGGAGCGAGCTTGACCTTGATCATGGACTGAGCCCAGCCCTGACCCTGGTCACAGGCTGAGCTCTGACTCCGGTGACTCACTGAAGAAGGTGTTGAAAGTGGGACAGTTGTTTGAAATCCTGGTAAGAGGGGGATTAGAGAAGGTTGCAGTTACCAGATATCCACCATATCCCTGGCAAATAAGCTAGGAGTGTTGTGTGCTTCATAGTTTAATTGCCACCCAGTCCTATGAGCAAGGTATAGTATTATCATTATACCTCATTTTACAGATGAGGTTCCTGAGGCTCAGAGCATTTCCACGACTTGCCCAAGGTCATAGAACTAGTTAGTACCCAAGGGAGGATGCAGGATCCAGGATTTCAAAATCCAAAACTCCCTCCACCTCTTTCTCTGCCTTGATCTCTCATGCAGTGGTTGCCCCTCTTGGAAGAGGGGCTGTTGGCACAGGACGCTAACCCAGACGTCCAGAGAAGGTGTAGTAACTAGTACGGAGGCCCCTCCTGGGATCTGGAGTTCTCCTTCCTCCCTGTCTGGCTGGGGGCCTTTGGCCAAGGGCCCCTGAAGGCAGGGATCTGGGTGGAGACCCAAAATGACTCACAGGTGACCCATGGCTGTCTCAACAGCTGGAGGGCTGGGCTCAGCAAAAATAACAATAACACGGTGACAGTGATCATGGGACAGTCCCAGGAATAAAGCAGCCCCCACTTGCTGATTATGTTCCATTCGAAGCTCACTGGGAGCTTGGCTGTTTACACCCTCTGATTCTAACAGTGCAGCCCTGGAAACAGGCTGCATTATTCCCATGCGACAGTGAAGGAGGCCAAGGCCCAGGGGAGAACGTGGATGTGTCTGAGGTCATGTGGCTGGCCAGTGGGAGTGGAGCAGATGAAGATGACGATTCCCATCTGGCCGCTGGCTCCTGCGGAGGCCAAGGCTCCGCCTCTCCCAGCAGATGCCCATGAGAAGAGGGATGAGGGTGGGGAGCAGGCTGGGAGGGAGGCAGGCCTGGGAGCCAGGGTCTACATCTTCCCTGAAGGGCCGCTGTACCGTGGTTTGATTTTCCACCCACACCTGCCACCCATGATGTCAGTTCCTGGAGACTCAGAACCTTAGAATTTTTGTTCAGTGAGAACTTCTCTATGTCCTAGAGTTATAAACACAGCTGATGTCAGTGGTTGAAGGATGGTTGGCCTGAGACCCACCCCCAGCCAGATTGAAGCCACAGGATTCTTTCCAGATGTTTCCCCATCTCTACCAACTGGGGCCCTTGAGGTGTTCTCGTGCCTGAAACCCTCATTCAGACTCAAGAAGCATGAGTTCTCCCGACAAGCTTCTTCGAAGCCCACAGAACAGCCTCAGAGGGCAATGCTTGCTTAAAAGCAAACGTTTGTGGGGAGATCTGGGGCCATGAGGCAGGCCAGAGGGGCTTTCCCGGGGTCCTCATTGTGTCCTACAATGCTGTCTCCTCTACTTACTCCTGAGCACAGGCAGAGCTGCTGACAGGACTCCTCTCTCCCTGGCCACCATAAGCAGCCAGGAGGCTTGGCGCTCCCTCCAGGCTTTGTCCAGCTTCCCTCTGCCCTAGCCTGGCCCCTGTGGGTCCCGGGGTCGCATGCCACATGGTCTAGCTTCTAGTGGAGTGAGAGAGGCTGTTGAGCAGGGGCGGGGGCTCTGGGCACCAGTTTAGTTTCTCCTCCCCCTGTGTGCTCCCTGATTCTGCCAACGCTCCCTGCACACGCTAAGTTTCCAGCAGAAGGAGCTGCCCGGGAATCCCATTGATCTCCTCCTCCTTGCTCCTTCTCTGAGGCTCCACTGTCCAGCCAGAAACCTGTGAGATACCAAGCACCATTGTCAGGGAGGAGCTGAGCTCAGAGTGCTTAAGGGATGTGCCACACAGTCAGCAGCGGTGGAGCCAGGAGCCAGGACTCAAAGTCAGTGTCTTCAGGGCCAAGCCAGTTACTCAGATCTGAAGCATGTGATGCAATAGAGAGCGGAAGTGACTGTGGCGAACTGGAGTGCATCTGGCTCATTCAGAGGAGCAGCCCCAGTCCCTCCCACTGATCTCTACATGGAAGAACGAGGGCATGGGTTGTCAACCCTCTCCATTTTTATTTATTTTTAATTATCAGTATTTTTTTATGTGTAGAGATGGGGTCTTACGACGTTGCCCAGACTGGTTCAAACTCCTGGCCTGAAGTGATCCTCCCACCTTGGCCTCACAAAGTGCTGAGATTACAGGTGTGAGCCACCCCGGCCAGCCTCTCTGTTTTTAAGGAGAAACCAGAAAGCCAAATGTTTGTGTAAAGATCAGCCAAGTTTTACTTTCAGGACAAACACCTCTGGTCAGTGAGGATCTCTGGGCCCCTCATCATCCCCCTCTTGAACCCTCAACCCAACTTGGACACCACCAGTATCTCCAGCTTTGCTGACTGGTCCCCCTCTGCCAGGGGAGTGACTTCCCATGACTGTGCATCCTCCACACCTATATAAGTAGGCACCCCCTTTCTTAAAGCCCCCTTTCCTTTCCTCCAGGACACCCCCCTCTCCCGATTCCCTCCTCTGTCTCTGGCCACTCGACTGTGGGATCCTGTTTGTCCTGTGAATGTCAATGTCCTGGCTCTGTCCTTGGCCTCTCCTCTGCTTCTCTATCCTCCTCTGAGATGGAGTTTCACTCTTGTCACCCAGGCTGGAATGCAATGGCGCGATCTCGGCTCACTGCAACCTCCACCTCTGGGGTTCAAGCAATTCTTCTGCCTCAGCCTCCCAAGTAGCTGGGATTACAGGTGTGTGCCAACACGCCCGGCTAATTTTCGTACTTTTAGTGTTTTGTCATGTTGGCCAGGCTGGTCTCAAACTCCTGATCTCAGGTGATCCACCTGCCTCAGCCTCCCAAAGTGCTGGAATTACAGGCGTGAGCCACTGTGTCCAGCCTCTACCCTCTTTAAGAGATCCCCCTCACCTAGGCATCACCCTTCCCCCATTCCGAAGGCCCCAGAATCCCTGGATCCAGCTTCTCTCCTGAGGTCCAGCCCCATGGACCCCCCTTCCAATGTACATCTCCACTCAGACTCTGCCTTCCTCGTTGATCTCCTCGTCTCCCCTCCTTCTCTGAGGCTCCACAGTCCACCCAGAAACCTGTGAGATACTGAGCGCTGTTATCAGGGAGGAGCTGAGCTCGGAGATGCTTAAGGGATGTGCCACACAGTCAGCGTCGGTCAACCAGAAGCCAGGACTCAAGCCCACGACCCATGAGCCTGAGTGCAAAGCCGTCTCTCTGGCCTTCAGCAAGCCTGGCCTGGGAATGCTCAAGCCTGGCCTGGGGTTTTAGCCCTGGGAGGGCAGGCTGTGGCCTCCCACTTCCCTGTTCCCATACAAAGGTGAGGCCCTGAGTGAGGGGAGGAGCTGGTGGGCGTGGCTCCCTCCCTCTCCTGTCACTCACTGTCTGACTTCCCAGCTGTGTGCTGCTGCGGTGTCCTGTTGGAGGAGTGGGGCCTAGGGACTAGCCAGGAACTGTGGTGGGGACTCTAGGGATGGTCAGTGTGGCCGGTGGAACCAGACCCCGATCCCTCCACAGCACCCTGGACTGGGACAGAGAGACCAGGGGCCAGGCTAGACCAAGGCACTCAGTGCCCCCTGGGCCTGGAGGGAGCCCAGTCCCCTCCCCACAGCTGGGCTCTGCTTCTCCCCTTTGAAGACATGCTCTTGGGACAGGGACTCGGAATCTGAACCCTCCTGCCAGCCAAAAGCTATTTCCAGAACAGTCCTGAGGGCTGCCACTGGCTCAGCAGCCTGGGCCGGTGAGTTGGCCTGGCAGAGCTGGAGGGGAGGGGCTGCCTCTGTCCCACCTGATTTTCCAATGGTCTGTCCCCTCTTCCTTCTTTCAGCAAACACCTGCTGGGCTCCGCTGTGCCCAGGCAGTGGGAACTGAGCTCCAGTGGCGACAAGACAGGTCCCTGCCCTTGAGAAGTGAACAGTCTAGTAGCTGTGGTGGGGGATGGGGAGTGGCAAGGAATCATAATGCTGTCCCCAGTCACTCATCCTTTGCCCACAGTCTCCCAGGAACACGGCCAAGCAGGCTCCAGTCCCCAGCACCAAGGTGTCAGAGGCCCTCAGGAGGCCAGGTTCTGTGTCTGAGCCAGGGAGCGGCCCCAGACCTCAGAACTTGGACTGAACGCCACACAAGTTAGGGGGGAATGAGAATCAGAATGACTTGGGAATCAGAAGAGTCTGGTGATTTCGTGTGTGTGTGTGTGTGTGTGTGTGTTTTGAGATGGAGTCTCCCTCTATTGCCCAGGCTGGAATGCAGTGGCAAAATCTCGGCTCACTGCAACCTCCCCCTCCTGGGTTCAAGCAATTCTCCTGCCTCAGCCTCTGGAGCAGCTGGGACTACAGGTGCCCGCCACCACACCCAGCTAGGGTTTTTTGTATTTTTAGTAGAGACAGGGTTTCACCATATTGGCCAGGCTGGTCTCCAACACCTGACCTCGTGATCCACCCACCTTGGCCTCCCAGAGTGCTGGGATTACAGGCATGAGCCACCACGCCTGGCCAGGTCCAGTGATTTCTGTGGGGTCGGGAAGTTTGACTTGATGTCTGGCCCACGTTCCTCCTGCCCTAAGGCTGCATACATGAGAAAGGGGCTACTCAGAAGAGTGGCTGTTCAGAGCCACTGAGCCACTGAGAGGATCTTGCGTCCTGGCAAGGCCTGCCAGGTTGTCTCATCCAGGCCCACACCTTCCAATGGGACTGTCATTGCATCCCCTTAGGACTGTGATGTTGACTGGCAGGTCCACCCTCCTCCCATGGCCTAAGAAGATGGCTCCCAGGGCCCCTCTCAAGCTTTGCCACAAGACAGGCCACAGCATGACACTCTGAAGGCTGACAGATGGTGCAGACAGCAGCCCTTCCTGGCCCTGCGTCACCTCCAGCCTCAAAAAGAGCAAAAATGTATCTCTGAAAAACGAGGAAATCCCCTTCCCAGAAGAGGGTAGAAGGTGCAACAACGCCCAGCACACTGGGACTTGAGCCTGGCTTTGCGCTATCACAAAGCTCTGTGGGCTGTGGATTTTTCCTTGTCCGCCATGGCTGGAAATGATGCTTGTGCACTATTAGACATGTCGCTCATGTAAAGAGACCACCAGGCAGGCTTTGTGTGAGCAACGCGGCTGTTTATCCACCCGGGTGCCAGCAGGCTGAGTCCAAGAAGGGTCAGTGGAGGGCGGTGGGATAAGAGTTGGTGTTTTGTTTGTGTGTGTGTTTGTTTTCTGAGATGGAGTTTTGCTCTTGTTGCCCAGGCTGGAGTGCAATGGCACCATCTCAGCTCACTGCAACCTCCGCCTCTCGAGTTCAAGTGATTCTCCTGCCTCAGCCTCCTGAGTAGCTGGGATTACAGGCACGTGCCACCATGCCTGACTAATTATGTATCTTTAGTAGAGATGGGGTTTCACCACATTGGTCAGGCTGGTCTCTAACTTCTGACCTCAGATAATCTGCCCACCTCAGCCTCCCGAAGTGCTGGGATGACAGGTGTGAGCCACCACCCCTGGCAGGAGTTGGTTTTACAGGTTGGGGCAAGTGGTCAAAGGTGGTAATCTATTTTAGGGAGGGGAAGGGCATCTCCGGATGCATGGTCACAAGGGTAGGG
Source organism: Cacajao melanocephalus (assembly GCA_963573385.1). Classification (NCBI taxonomy): domain Eukaryota; kingdom Metazoa; phylum Chordata; class Mammalia; order Primates; family Pitheciidae; genus Cacajao; species Cacajao melanocephalus. The sequence continues at coordinate 31,044 of CAUYLG010007540.1, forward strand.
GTTATTACCGACAGACATGGTCATAAGGGTGGCGGTTATCAGTAGCAAGCAGAGGGGAGGGTGAGGTTGGGGGGTAGGTCTTGAGAAACCCATTGTCCAGTGGGGAAGCTTTGCAAGGCTGAGCAGGAACAACAGTTGCAGGTTGCAGGGGGAGAGCAAGTAGTTGAGGCAGGAACAAGTTGTTTCACTTCTTTCTGTGGCCACCTGGTTACTTGTGGTTACTTTAGACTTTCTGACTCCTGGGGACCATCCAGAGGTATACCTGTGGGTCACCAAGGCTATAATGGGCAGGCTTGGACTTGGAGGCCTGACACCCACACTTTCGGATGAAGTATGAGTAGGGGTGGGGTGGGGAAGCAGCATCCTTGTTTGAAGGAAGATCTTTGCCTTTGCTAGAGTGCTCCTCTCAGAGTTTCTGGGGAGGTGCCCTTTCTTTTTCCCAGAGCAGCCCCTGTGCCCTGCAGGCAAGGCCAGGGAAGGAGCGGGCCCTCATGGAACCGGGAGCTCCTGGCCTCCAGATGAAGCCCTCCTTGCTCCAGAGTCAGTTATTCTGTAAACTGAGGCCCACCTGCAGTGTTGTAGCACCATCAGCAATTAGTGATGCTTCATTAGAGTCCAATTAATAAATGAAACCCAGGACAAGAGGCCCTCGAGTTGCTGAAAATAACAGCCCCGCTCATGCCGTAAGTGGCAGCCTCCCAGGGCTCAAAACCCACAAGGACCTGATGCCCTGCCTTCAGCATGGCACTGCGGGAGGCGGCAGCGTAGACTGGGGGTCATATTGACAGGCTGTTGTCTGGTGAAGCGAGGCTGAGGAGAGAAGGGAGCTTCAGCACTGACTCCCTGGCTCAGATCTCAGCTCCTCCTTTGAGGAGTCCCTGGGCACAACTCCCTGCCCAGCAATCCCAGGGGAGGTCGGCCAAGGCCAGAGGTGTGAGAACCAGGGCTCTTGCCTCCTGCCTGCCTGGCCTCAGGGGACACTGCTTGTGGCCATGGCCGAAAGGGGCCTTGAGAGGGACTTAGTCGGGGGAGAACCACAGCCTCCCTCTCCTGACTCCCCCAACTCATGCTCCCAAGCCAGCACTTGGATCAGCCAGACAGCACCTCTCAAGCCTCACATTCTCTCCTCCAAGTGGGAAGATCCTCCATCTATCTGTTCAAGCCCTGCCTTCTCCAGGTTTAGGGTCAGAAACACAGGAACCCAGCCTTTGGCTACCCCATTCAGATGACTGTCTCTGCAGAAGCCTACTCCTCACCTCTTCCACCTTCCAGGGATGGAGCCAGGCCTAGCCTATGGCCTGGGAGCCTGGCTGCCTCTTGGACTATGGAGGAAGAAGGAGGCAGGCCTCCCTGGCTCAGAAGCTGGCATGGAGGAAGCAGGTAGAGGGGAATTGCCCTACCTTCTCAGGAGAGATTGAGGCCCCACCATGACATCCCAACAGCTGGCCTGGAGGACTGCCAGTTCCTTCACCTCCCTCTTGGTTTCCCAGGTGAGCCAGCAATGGGCTATGATAGACCCGGTCAAAGGGGCTTAAGACCTCCTAGTCCACTGCAACCTCCGCCTCCCGTGTTCAAGTGATTCTCCTGCCTCAGCCTCCTGAGTAACTGGGATTACAAGCGCATGCCACCACACCCGGCTAATGTTTTGTATTTTTGGTAGAAACGGGGTTTCACCATGTTAACCAGGCTAGTCTTGAACTCCTGACCTCAGTTGATCCACTCGCCTCTGCCTCCCAAAGTGCTGGGATTACAGGCGTGAGCCACCATGCCTGACCAAGATCTGCTCTTTACCCTTCCTTCTCAGTGCCTGCCTGACAGCTTCCCTCCCAAGGGGCTTCTGGGAACATCCCTCTAGTCTTTTAGGATTTATGAGCCTGCCTGGCCCGGACCCCAGCAGCCACAGCAGACCTGAATCGGGGCCCTCCTCTTTCCTTTGCTCTCCTGGTGGCGGTCCTGGGATTGGCACTCAAAATAAGCCAGGCCACCTGTGCTCTGGCTTCTGAAGCTCTGCCCAGGAGGAGGCCAGGCCTTGACTACTGTTCCTGCTTTGAGGCTTGGAGGGGAGCCAGAGGCCAAGAGGACAGGCAGGGCAGGTGGGGCAGGGGGACTCAGGTGTGAAGAGAAGACCCTGGAGGCATCTTGAGGGCTGGCAGGTTAGAAGGTGGGTACAGTATGTACTCACACCTCTCTGGGCAGCTTTTGTGCATGTATACATGTGTGTAGCATGTGTGTGTGCATACATTTGTGTGCATGTGTGTGTGCGCGTGTGTGGATGTGTGTGTATCCCCTGGGGTGAGGGGAAAAGTGGCTCAGGAGCACTCTTGCTTTCTCTCCATCGAGTCCCGTGCTTTTCCCATGTTCACTTTTTCCTCTCACAGCAGCCCCCAGGAACCAGATGACACATTTTCCCTTAGTCGTGACCTTGCAGAAGGAAAGCAAAGTCCTTGTTCCCTCCCACTCACAGCTGTTCTTGGGCCTGGCCCCCTCACCCCCTGCTGGGGTGGGAGCCCCAGAAATGCCTGGCTAGGGACTGGAGTTTGTCAAAGGCATGCACATCCTTCCAGTAGCCTGTTACCATCTCTCTTGATAGATGAAGGCACCATGACCATCTCCTTTTATAGATGAAGAAAATAAGGTACCTGGCAGGTCGGCCAGGTTGAGGGTGGTTTACATTTTCCTGCAGGTTGGTCTCAGGGCTGCTGCACTGCACCTCTAAACCCAACTCCAGTCCTATCCTGGCATGGCTGCCCAGGCTGTGGCTGGATTAAATCTGAGACAGCAGGCATCACCCATTAGCTCCTCCTGGCCCTGAATGTCTGGAGCTAGCAGGTCCAAACCAATAGGGCAGGTCTTTGGGGGGACAGGGAGGGAGGTCTCTCCTTGCAGACAGCCTGTGGAGCGGCCTAGGGAGGCGGGTCTTGGAGAGGTCTCCTGGGCTCTAAGACTGCATTGGGAGCCCCGAGGGAGCCTGGGGACCTAGAACTCAGCCACATGCCCATCTGCGGGGTGCAGAATGGGGGCTGGTAGCAGGGAGCGAGCTGGTCCCTGCTCCTATTCTGTGAAGAATCAGAAGCCCTTCTTGCTCTCCAGATTCTAGAATAGCATCAAGGCTGGGAGGAGTCAGCTGTGCCAGGAAAAGCCATTACCCTGACAGCCTCCCTCCACCTGCTAAAAGCCTCCTCCTTCCCCTGGGGCCTCCCCCTCCCACCCAGTCGCTTTATCTGTGCTCACCTAGCCCTGACAACCTTCCTTGTATTAGATGGGGTGGAGAGGTGGAGAAAATAGTTGCTTAACTGTTTCTATGCCGGAGGGAAGTCAGCACCTGCTCCCTTGCCTTGCCCCATGGCCTTTCGCCACCTCCTTGCACCTGGGAATTCCTCCTGCCAGCCTCCCAGGAGCTTGCAGGGGTTGGGGGGATACGAGGATAGTAGAAGACAGGCTGGCAAGTATGGGGCATGGGGGTCCAAACTGAGTCCTGTCACTCTGCTGCCTGTGATTCACATCTTCAGTCGTGTCTTCTCCGTGCACACAGAGCCACATGAAGATCACTGGGAATCCCCCAGGAATGTGCCCAGGCAGGTGCAGGTTGACATTTGGGTGCAGGAGGACCGACTCCCTCCTGACTTCCATCTTGCTGCCGTTTCTGTGCGGGTCCCTGAGGAGGGAGGCTGTGAGGCCTCATTGTGCGCTAACTAGATATCTATAAGTAGCAGATTGGGTGGCTGGGTAGCACAGGGAGAATGCTCAGAGCCTGAGGTCTCTGACTTTGCTGGAGCAGCTGTCAGGAGTGGGAGCCGGGGCACAGAGTGTCGTAGGAGGTGCTGAGATTACACCCCTTGGTCAGGCCTGGTCACAGAACCGGAGGGAAAAAGGGACCCAAGGGTAGAGAGAGCAAGCTGATCGTCCCTGCCAGGCTTCTGCCCTCCCTTTCCAGCCTGGCAGCCTCCCACACGCTCCTTTGCAGAAGTGAGGAGCACGTTCTGCAGGGCCTGCAGAGGTGATGTGCATGGATGGACGCTCATCTGAGAAGGACTCTGGCTCTCTGAGAGGTGCCCCTTCTCACTCCAGCTTGCACTCAGCGCCTACCTCCTTGCCCTTCATGCTGCCATCAGGCAGGTCCTCTTAAGAAAATGCCCAGCCTGTTTTGTATCACAAACAAGGGCATCACATGAACTGGGGCTTCCTGGGTGCCGGGAGCTGAACCTGCTTTCTTCCTGGTCCTTATAACCACTCTCTGAGGGGGGTGCTATTGAAAAAGGAGGAACTCAGATGCAGGAGGGGTGATCCCACCAAGATAAACGCAGACTCCAAATCCAGCTCTGAGTCACTCCCGAGCTTGTGCTCTTTCCAGGATTCCACACCTTGGCCAGCACATCCAGACATCCTCAGTTGTAGTCCCAAAGTTGGGGACATGATGGGGAGAAATCACGCCAGGGCAAAGGGGCTGGTCACAGGAGGGTCAGTGAGCCTAAGATCTCCAGTGCTACAGGATAATAACAAGGAATTATATTTATATTTTAATAGTTTAAGGTATAAGAATTACTAACACTTTCTTGGTACTTAGCAGTGTGCCAGGCACTACACATATTCATTCGTTCCATTCCCACTGCAGCCCTGTAGGCATCGTTACCATCTCGTTTTATAGATGAAGAAAACAAGGTACCACAGGTTCTGTACCTTGCCCAACATCACACAGCTGGTAGTGGGTAGAGCTGGGATTTGGAACCCAAAATGCCTGGCTGCAGGGTCCCTGTTACAATCACTGTGTCACACTGCCTCTCAATCGAAGCAGAGCGGGAGTCCTCAGTTGACCCCTGGAGCTGAGGGATGGAACCCACGGGAGCATGGTTACCCACAAAAGCAGGATTCTGAGGAGTGGAGGCAAGGAGCCAGGTTACAGCATCACTTAAATCTAAAGGACAGAGGGAGCGTGAGGGTCAGGGGGCTCCAGAGGGCTTCCCGGAAGAGAGGAACAAGCTGGGCTGGGGAGAACCACGTTGGTGTTGCTGATGCACAGAGCAGATGGGATCTCAGCTAACTGGCCTGCCCTACTCTCCCTTTGGGGGCCTTGAGGGTGGAACAAGGGCTGGTGGGGATGACGTCTTTTCTCCCATCCTGGGGTACCATTTGTGCACCTTGCCTTCCCCCGACAAGGGGCGTGGTGTGGCTCCCCCTGCTGCAGGACCTCCAGGATAACTCCTCAGCCTGTGACTGCTGCAGCGAATGGAGCAGCACTGTGGATGGCCCTGGCCTAGTAACCTCTTCTGCAGGAGAAGTATTCACTCTCTCCCTGAGCGGTTTGACAGCTCTGCATCTCAGATACCTGTGAGGTGTGCTGGGATGCAGAGGGCCCAAGCTCACATGCCACCTTGGACAGGCCGATCCTGAACAATCTGAGTGCTGCAGGGCTGGGAAGCCCTTGCCACCACCCCCTTCCCCCGGGCCTGGACCCAGCTCCAGGGGTCCAGCCCAAGGCTCTGCACCAGCTGGCATCACAGAAGGCACCATGTGTGTGCTTCATTGCAAGCATTTAGAAATGGGATTGCTGGGCGGAGCCTAGAATCTGGGCCAGAAGTTTAGGGAAATAAGGTGAGGAAGAGAGGACAGCCAGGCTGGGCACCGCACAGCCACCCTGCCCAGAGGCTACCTCCCACCAAACAGAACCTAGAGAAGTGGGAGGCCATGCATGCGGGCACCAACTGGAGAGCCCTCCCTGGTGAGGACAAGGTGTCTACCCCCACCCCCACTCCTGCCCTGAGCCTAAGTGAGAGGCCTGTGTCTAAGTGAAGGTCTCAGCAGTGGCCAGCAAGACAGTGTGGGCACTTGGGCTGGCAGGGGAGCTGTGGGAGAGGCCTGGAGTCCCCTGGGCCTGGGATGACATGAGGGTCATGCGTGTGGGAAGGAGCTCCCCATGTTCTGTTCACCTTTCACTCAGATTTATGGACAGTGGAGCCTAGAAGGGGGATAAGCAACAGACAGGACCCCTCCCTCTGACTCACTCTGCCCCTGTTCTCCCCAGGAAAAGCACATCTGAGGAAAAGAACAACCAGAGCTCCAAGGCAGTCACATCTGTGACCTCAGAGCCCACCAGAGCCCCTATCTGGGGGGACACGGTGAACGTGGAGATCCCAGCTGAGGATGCAAGGCAAGAAGGTGAGTTGGGGGCTGGGCGGGACCTGCATGTGCAGGCAGGGGGGGAGCATGGCCAAGGACTTAGGGCAGAAGCAGGCTCCCTTTCAGCGCAGCTGGTAGCCACCTGAACACTTCCCAGGGCTCAGTTAAAAGCACTTAGAACAAATCATAATACTGTCACGCCTCATCTCCCCATCCTGCTCGAAAAATGAGTTGTTCCACATAAATGAATTTTCCAGACAATGCAAGCTTATCTTTTTTTATGACTGTTGTTATTATTTTCATGGCTGTTATTACTGCCGTCTCCCACTGAAACAGGACATTACAGCGTCCCAGCACGTCCCCACACATCGCTCACTGGAGTCACCACCTCCCAGGAGGAGCAATGCTGCTCCCATTGCTTAAGAGAACATTGAGGTTTAGGGAATTTAACTGGCTTAAGCTCAAGACCAAGGACTCTGCATTGCATGTTCTTACTGCAGCTCCAGGGTTCTCGCTGCTTCCATTTGATTTTTTAAAAAATATTTGAAAGGTCCCTAGAATGGATCCCTATTCCTTCCTAGTCCTCCCCAGGTCTCAGCCTGAGCCAGCAGGTGTCACGTACACACATGCATGTGCACACTTGTATCTGCTTTCACACTGTGGGTCTGTTGGACTGTGGGTCTGAGCTCCTGGGGGAACTCAGGCAGGGCACATGGGAATGCAGACTCTGCAGCATTGCATCTGGCACTGTCAGCACAGACCGGAGGTGCCTGGTGATGTCTCTGATCTTATCTAGTCAGAACCTCAGACATGCTTCTTGCAGGTGGTCTCTCCCTGAGAGGACAGGCTTTGCCCCTCTCCCTTGAAATCTTGCCAGGGACCTAGACAAAACTCCTTGTTCTCATAAAGAGCAGCAAGCCAGCTGAAGATTGTGGAAGGGAAGAAAGGAAACAGGGGCAGGAGCCTCCATAAAGGGGAAGGAGCTAGTTCTAGGTCAAGCCAGAGAATTTTTCCTTTCTGCCTGTAAGGGATAGGTGGAGCTGCTGGGATGCTTTAACAAGATGCAAAAGAGGAGGAAAAATTGACCTAAGATTTCATGCAGAGGCACACGCGTGCCTGTGTGTACATGTCTTTGTGAATGCCTGCATGCTGGTTCATGCCCTTGTGTGAATGTGGTGCGTGCTGTGTCTGTACTTGTAGGCATGCGTGTCTGTGTGTCTTATGTGTGTGTGTGTGCATGGGTGTGTCTGGCTGCAGCAGTGTGGTGTGTGTCTGGATGGATCTGGATGGTGTGTGCCTTGCAGTGCATGAGTATGTGTAGTTTGTGTGTGTGCCTGTGTGTGTATGCATGCATGCATGTATTTATGTGGCTGATGGGAAGTTAGAGGTTGTGGCAAATGGACCTGAGCTGGGATCCTGCTCTGGGCTCTACACACTTGGGATAACAGAGTAAAAAATGTAATGAGGTCAGTGACCCCAGGGCCCATTGTGCAGCAGAGAGAGGGGCAGGACTAACTGCAAGGAGGGACAAGAGAGTGAGGAGGCCGCCTGGGCAGGCAAGGAGTATTGGCAGGTGCCTCATTGCAGATTGAAGTAGCTGGATGGTTGTTGGAACCGGTTGCTGTGGAGATGTCTGCGGTGGGGGTAGGGGAGATGGGGGCCAGGCCAAGAGGCGGGGGAAGGGTGGGAGGTAGCTCAAGGATGTGTTAATGAAAAGCAAAGGGGAGTTTCAGACCCTGTGTCAGGGCCAAAGCAGGCGGGTGGCAGAAATAGCTTGTTGGCCACACAAAGGGAGCAGTGGGAGGCCAGAAGGGCACAATGCCCAGAGAGGAAGCTGATGAAGCGTGTTTGTAGCATGCAGACAGGAGCAGGGAGGAGTGGCTGTCCATTACCCCCAATTCCAGCTCATCTGATGGCTGCCCACACAGAGCTCCAAAAATAGAGGGTGGGGAAAATGCACGGCACTCACCTCTCGTTCAACCCTGGCAAATCCCAATTGGATCTGGGGACTCTTGGTCCATGGCAAGTGGGCATAAGGGGCTTCAGTCTGCACAGCTCCTGGTAGTGCTTTGGCTGGGAGCATTGGAATCCCCCAGCTGAGTTTCCTCAGGTCTGCCTACAGCAGGGTTTGTGTATGGAGAGCTGCAGATGGTTAACGAGGAGGGAAAATAGTGACAGCCACAAAGAGCACTTGCACAGAATGTTAGAGCTTGAAAACACAGTCTTCTCCCTACCACAATCCAAGGGGAGAGATACGGCTTCTTTATTAAAGTCTTAACATGTTGAAGAGCAGGAACATAAAGCTCAGAGAAGCTAAAAGATTTGCTAACAGTCACAGAGCAAGTTAGTGTCTTGATACTAGAACCCAGGTCTGCTGACTTCAACTCGCTTGCCTCAATCTCCCTTCTTCAAGCCAACCTCAACACCTTCAGTGCCCTTTCCCCCTTCTTTCCTTTGAGCACGGATCCCATGTGGCCAGCTCTTGAGATACCTTGGCAAGTGTTCAGGGTAGCTGTGGGGAAGACAGAGAAAGAAAGAATACTTAACAAAGCCCTCAACTTCCTTCTCAAAATGACCCATCCAGCTCCAAATGACCCAGCCACGGAGCCCACTGAACCTGCAAAGCCCTCAAGGGCCAGCTGCTGTCCCTGGTGCTGAAATCTCTTGTTTCAAGAGAAGCAGAGGGCAAGGGGCTCCATCCCCCTCAGGCACACCTCTCCGCCCCATCCTCCATTTCCTAATCTCTGTTTTGTATCATTTCTTACCCCATCTCTCTCATTCCTTCGCCATTCCTCCTCTATCCTTCTCCTTCTTTTCTCTCCATCTCTTCTTCCTCCTCAAATCATAGGTTTCTAGAATAGAAAGATGCCCTGAGTGTCACCAAATCCAACCCTTCCCATCATCTACTTTCTAGATGTGTGATGTTGATAAAGTTATATAACCCTCTGAGCTCCACTGCTCATATTTTAAGAAGAGAGATGATGATACCCACCTGAGGGGTTGTGGTGAGAATTTGTTGGAATCATGGCTGAGACGTGCCCATCCCCATGCCTGACACAGTAGATGCTCACTAAATAATCATGGCAGTCCTGCCCACTAAACAGCACTGTCATGATTATTTATAGGACATTGGTGCTCTCCTTAAAGTTTACACTGGCCGGGCACGGTGGCTCACTCCCATAATCCCAGCACTTTGGGAGGCCGAGGTGGACGGATCACCTGAAGTCAGGAGTTCGAGACCAGCCTGGCTAACATGGCAAAACTTTGTCTCTACTGAAAATACAAAAATTAGCTAAGCATGGTGGCAAGTGCCTGTAATCCCAGCTACTTGGGAGGCTGAGGCAGAAGAATCACTTGAACCCAGGAGGTGGAGGTGGCAATGATCTGAGATCATGCCACCGCACTCCAGCCTGGGTGACAAAGAGAGACTCTGTCTCAAAAAAAAAAAAAAAGTTTATACCAACATTCATGCCATTTTGTGAGAAAATATAGTCTCTTTGGAGGGTGTTTACCAAGTGCTCCATTATTCTTCGTATTTAGACCAGTTTTCCCTGACTTGTAGTAGACTTTTATTGATAGCTGTATTAAAGGATTTCTGAGCAAATCACTTTTTCCTACTGAAATTCAGTTTCTCCACCTGCAACATGTGTGAGATAATCTCTCCCCATCCTGTCTCAAGAGCTGGCACACGTGTTTGTGACCAAGGGAAGGAGTCTTATTCCTGGAAAGAGGCACTAGGCCTGTTTGCCGGTGTACTCAGTGTGTGCACATGTGTGTCTGTTGTCACAGGGGACTGGACTCAGTTCTGTGTGTGTCTGTCTCTGGGCTGGGAGTTTCTAGACCACAGGAGAAAATTGCATGTTGGGGTCCTAACAGCAGCTGGCATGGAGCCTCGCCCTGTGCAGGGGCTCAGACCGTGCTTGTGGGTTTGTGCACAGGGGTGATCCACACATGTGTGTGCATGTTGATTTATCCGTGTGGCCCCTGCTGTCTACTCTTGGTGATGTCGCTCACCTCTCACTGTCTCTCCTCACTGGGAGGGAAAGGGGTCCACTTAAAACTGAACCTGTGATCATTTCTTCTCTTTGCAGATGTGATCCTCAAGGTGGTAGACAACAAACAGAAAGAGGAGTTGTTGTCTTACAAAATACCCATCAAGTACCTGCGTGTCTTCCACCCCTACCACTTTGAGCTGGTGAAGGTGAGTCAGAGGCCTGAGGAAGTACAGGGAGAGCAGGTGGGAACCACCTTGATGCCCTCAGCTTTTGCCTCAGAGTAGCCCTGGGCATCATACCCACCCACAGCATGACAAGTCTAGGACCAGATGGGGCTCAAGAAACATAGCTCCTGCCACATACACAGGAGTGATGGCTACAAGAATTTGGAATTCTCAAAGTTTATCTCTGTGAAACAGCTGATTATTATAGGACAAATGCCACATTAAGTGAATACAGTAATTAAAGATATATTCTGATTTCATAAATGTTAAAAGAAGAGAGGATCTAAAAATCGAAGAAACACAGTATTTACAGAGTACCTGCTGCTTCCGGACCCTGTGCTAGACACGTCACACACCCCCCTCCCCTCTAATCCTCAAGCAAAATGACATTTTGCAGACATGGTACTGGGACCTGGGGAGAAAAATCTCCTCCTCCCAGGTCACAGAGCAAGTGAGCAACTGAGCAGCAGAGTTGAGGGTGAGGCCAGGTCATGCCATCTTCCAAGCCAGTTCCTTCTGAGCTGCCCCCACATGCTGCCTTGGTCAGAAGGCCCAGGAGAGTTGGGGGGCACATGGGATAAAGCATTTCCTGGAATGCACCCCTGGAGTGAGCAGCTGGGTTCAAGCCATGAACTGAGGGGCCTGAGGCTCCTCACTCCAAGGTTGGACTTCCCAGGCCAGACCCCTGCCAGTCCTCCCTCCTAGTGCTGAGGGGTAAGGGGTAGAATTTACTCTCTTATTGTTCAAAGACTTATGAAGCAGCTACTATGTGCCAGGCAGTGAGCCGGAGATGAGCAGACACATCACATTCCCCTCCCCACTGTGCACTCTAGACCCCGATAGTGGAGGAGAGTAAAGAATAATGCAAAGCCAGGTTGTCGGGATCCTATCACAGGTTTGCTGCCTCCTAGCTGGATACCCATGGGAAGGAAGCCACTTAACCTCCAGGCCTCCATCCTCATCAGCAAAGCTGGCACAGTCATTTTGAGGGTTCCATGCAATGATAGGCAAGGTTCCTGGCACACAATAGGTGCTCAGTTTGGTCAGTTCCCCTTCTCCCTCCCTCCCTCCTCTGGGCCAGCACTGAACTTTCTTCTAAGCCATTCTTCAACTGTGGGCTTTGACCTTCCCTTTACCTTCCCTTAGAGGTTTTACCTTCCCTCAGGCCTCATGGGGAACCCCAATCCCAAGGCTTCAGGATAGGCCAGGCAGGGAAGTAAAAGAGTGATGATCACTCACCCTGAGAGACTTGGCACTTGAGCCATAATTCTGGGGACATCACCCAGGCCCCCTGGCTGTCTGTTTACTTACAGCCCAGGCCTTGTTATCACATCCTTACTGGCGAGCAGACAGGCAGTAGTCCTTGTGAGGGTGATGAAATATTCAAATGGAAAAGGGAAGATTTATTATATTGATCTCCTTGGAAGGGCTCACAGGGACCATGAGCTTTAATTATCAGCTCGGAGCCCCAGTGGAGCAATGCCCAGTGATTGTCTGCAGTGGGCTGGATTTATGGCCATGGTCTGCCCCTTAGACACTCTCCTTCATCTGTGTCTTCTGCCCCCACACTGTCTCCAGCCCACCCAGTCTGGGAAAGCCGACGAAGCCAGTGCCAAGACTCAGTTGTACGCAACAGTCGTTCGGAAGATCAGCTTCATCCCCCGATATGTCGACTGCAACCACGCAGCTCTGGAGGTACCAGGGCTGGGGCCCTCAGGGGTGGGGGTGGGATGGGGTGGGAAGGGGCCAAGCTTTGAGCAGGCCCCACACCTTGCCCTTGGCCCCCTCTGGCTGGCCTGAGGGTGTGGAGCAGAGGTGTCAAGAATGAAAAAAGCAGCCAGGACTTTCCAAAATAGCAAAAGGAGTTTGTGAAGACAAGCCCTTTGGCAGGAATGATGAGGATGAAGATGCTCCAGCCTCTTCTCCTTCCATCTCTGTTTGGAGGTGGGGGCAGGGGCTCAGCCAAAGCGCTGCTTCTTGTGTACTGTCTCTGTGCTGCAGTGGGGACCGGAACCTCCCGGAGCCTTGTGTCTCCCTGAATCTTATGCTAGGGGCAGGGGAGAAGCCTGTGCTCCCTCTTAGCCCACAGCCCAGCTGTTTCCTGTTCTATTCTTCCCCTCCTGGGATAGTGCCTGGGCCCACAAGCCAAAGCGTAGGGCCTCCTTGAGCTTTTTCCTTCAGTACCATGGCTAAAGAGGTTTGACTGGTCTGCTGATTAAGTATTCAGTTCATTCATTCATTTATTCATTCAGCAGCTATTTACAGAGCCTCTTCCATTAGCCAGGACAGGGCTGGGCCCACCTTGGGCCTGGCCACCTCCCCTTGACCCATCACCATCCACCCTCTAGGCCAATTAGCAGCTTCAGGAGGAACTCTTGATGCTCAAAGCAGGCAAGATCCAGGGACCTGGCCCCTTTCCCATTCCCCCCCAGCTTGCAAACTGCCCATAGGTGACAGATTCAATTCAGCTATGGCCTGAGGATGATCAGGGTGGGAGCCACAGGATCCAGACTCTGAGCTTCCACCTACCCAAACATGGCTGATCTGTTTCTATCCTTCCCACCCCAATACCTCCCACCAGCACCATGAGTCTGGCAGGGGAGGAAGCATTCTTTTGCCCTATTTCACAGCCGGGAACACTGAGACCCAAGGGGAGTATGGTATGGGAGCCAGAACTCCTAACCCACACTTCTACTCCCCCACAGCTACCCCTCCAATGCCAGCATGTCAGACCTACAGGTGCCCTCTGCTCCCCCACCTTCTGTCATGCCCTTTTTCCGGAGGACAGCCAGCAGCTCAAACCCACACAGAACAAGGAAGAGGGACAACAGCCTGGCCTTGCTGTCCCCAGGCCACACCCCACAGGGAGGGGGCCACATCCCCAAGACCCAGGCAGAACTCAGGCTGCTGTGGAGCTGCCCCACCCCACCCAGCCCTCTGACTTGCCTGGTACAGCGATAGAGTGGGGGTCTTCCCTGGCCTGCAGCAGCCTGCCCACTCTCCTGCCGCAGCACAGATGTCCTCTCCGTCTGTGCGACAAGTATGGCCACAGAGTAGCTGCCTGCTCCTGATGGTGAGCGCACGGCAGGAGCAGAAACTTCCACCACTTCCCTGGCTGTTGTGAGCAGGTGTACTTGGGCAGCTGTCTCATTCACACTTGATCAGAGTCCACACAGAACAGGTGCAAATTAGCTGCCACCACCCCCTTTTCAGCCTTACACCTGCTGGGGAGCCTGTGAGTAATAGGGTCTGCCAGCCTCCAGTGAAATCCATCAGGCCCAGACCCCAGACCCACCCAAAGTGTGAGATGTACCATCAGAGATTCAATCCTTTGAGTGTGGTGAAGGGATTCCGTCTCCAGAGCCCTCAGTGAGAGCTTCGAGGCCCTGAGGACTATTTGACGTGCCCATCAGCTCACACCTGTGTGGGGTTAGAGGTAGGGGCAACCAGCTGAGATGGGTCCTGGCAGAGGGGCCTGAGAGGAAGGTGCAGAGGGAGAAAAAGAAGGAGGATCCAGAACAAGCCCCTCTCGAGGGCCCTCTCCTCCCATTGAAGGTCAGAGCTAGAAACTCAGGGGAGATTATGGTTCAACCCTTCCGTGCACAAGTTGGGAAACTGAGGTCCAGAGTGGAGCAGGAACTGGCCAACGTGACCCAGCTGGAGTGAGTGGCTGAGCTGGAATAGACCAGTGAGGACCTCTTCTCATCCCAATCTGTGCCTGGGTCACAGTCCGCCAGCCGTGTCCAGAGCACCTTCCTCTTTATGCTTCTGTTCCCATCAGCACCATGGGACTAGGATCCCACACATCCCCCAAGACCCAGGCAGACCCTCACCCAGACCACTGCCTGCCTTCTCCCCTTCTTTCTCTTAGGTCTTTCTGTTTCTCTATCTCTCCTTCTTTCATGCTCATAAACACAGGAAGGGTAAACTTTTCCCTCCACCATTCCTCTCTTTTCTCCTTCATTCATATGATCCTCATTTATCCACAAATAGATATTGAGCTCTTTTCTATGCCAGTCACTTTTGTTAAAACCTAGGATGACAACCGTGAATGAGACAGACATGGTCCCTGCTCTTGTGGAGCTTGGGATATAGCCAAATAGACAGAAAATAAATGAGATAAATTTGAATAAACATAAGCTATGATGAGTGCTATGGCAAAGGGAATCCAGCAACTGAGATCGGAAGAATAGGGTGGGCTACTTTATTGAGAATACCATGGGAGGTTTCTCAAAGGTGGTGATGTTGAAGCTGCAGGATGAGGAGGAGCCAGCCATGATGGGCTGCTGGGGGGTGGGGGGAGTCTGGGCAGAGGGATTAGCATGTGCAAAGATCCTGTGGCAGAAACAAGAGGGCCGTGTGGCAGGAGTAAGAAAAGGAGTCTGGAGCAAGAAGACGGGGTCTGCCCCCCTCCACATTGGGAGACGAGGCAGAGGGACATGCGGGGTGTCAGGCAGGGAGTGACATGACCCAGTTCATTTTTAACAAGAGCACTTTTGCCATCACGTGTCAAATTGCCTGAGAAAGTGGATGGCTTAGGGAAAGGAACAGAAGTGGAGAGGCCAGTGAGGAGACAGAGGAATGGGAGAGCAAGAGGAATGACAGCGAGTGGGAGGTGGTGGGGGCTGAGGGAGATTGAGGGCCTTTGGTGGATATGGGGTGAGGGTCAGGGCCAGGAGATCAGGGGCTCTTGGGCTGGCAGTGGGGGCGCATGAGGGCAGACTCCCTGTCTGCCCTGCCGGCTTTCCAATGTCCCCCAGGCCCAGACTGGGTAGGGGGTCAGTGAGGGTTGGAGTAAGGGACGCTGCCCAGTCCTGCTTTATAACCTCCTGCTGGGGCCCCCGCTTTGCTCTCTGAAAGCTGCACCAGTGGAAGCCTGGAGAGGGGGAGAGGGCAGTCCGGGCTGGGAGGGAGGCAAGCCCTTAGGAGGTGGCAGAGGGCTGAGGAGGTAACAGGGCAGTCAGGGAAGTGACAATGGGATCTGATGAAGAAAGAGGAGCCCAGAGATGCAGATGCCACGATTCTGTTCCAAACCAGTACTTGCTGGGGAAAACTTGTGGGGAGCAGGCACCAGGGTGATGGGTGCCAGGGAGGCCAGGGGAGCCCGGCTGTGACCGCTGATCTCAGGAAGTTCAGTATGTTCGGAGAAGCCAGCCCTGGGCTTCCTGTCTTCAGTTTACAAAGTGCTTGCTCACAAACTGTCTAATCAGAGACCCTTCACAGTCCTGGGAGGAGCTTCATTTGACTGACAGAAACCAAGGATCTGGAGCACCTAGCCCTAACCCTAGCCCTCCCCTCCCCAGGAGCCAGTGGAGGAGCTGAGGTTAGAACACAACCTCCCTTCCCAGGCCTCAACTCTCATCGCACCCTTTCTCCCCAAAGGGACAGTGTAAGAGATCCTTTGGCAAATCCCAGGACAGAGAGCAGGGGCAGTTGCCTCAGCTAGGCAAAGAAGGCTTTCCAAGGGAGGGCAGCCTGGTGCCAGGCGAGAACTGAGGAAGGCAGGAACAGGGAAGAGCGGGTGTTAAGTGTGGAGGCAGCCATGAGCCCACAGCTGGGGAGAAAGATGATGGGCATGCTGGCTGGCTGTCTCTGGAATGTCCCAAGGGCACATGGGGGTTCACCTGCCTCCTCTCCTCTCCAGATCTTTCTCCGGGGAGTCAACGAGCCCCTGGCCAACAACCCCAACCCCGTTGTGGTGATTGCCCGGGTGGTTCCCAACTACAAGGAGTTTAAGTGAGTGGGGCCCAGGTGGGCATGGGTGAGGAGGGGAGGGCAGAGGGCAGAGGAGGGGGCAAGGCTGTCATTGCTGCTACAGGCTGATTGCAGGACCTCTGGAAATCCCTTTTCGCCTAAGGCCCTTCAAGCCTCCTCACTGGGTCAGAGGTCCTAGTAAGCTTCCTGCAGCAGACCAGACCATGCCCTTTTTTTTTTTTTTTTTTTTTTTTTTTGAGGAGTTTTGCTCTTGTTGCCCAGGCTGGAGTGCAATGGCACGATCTCGGCTTACCACAACCTCTGCCTCCTGGGTTCAAGCAATTCTTCAGCCTCAGCCTCCTGAGTAGCTGGAATTATAAGCATGTGTCACCACGCCTGGCTAATTTTGTATTTTTAGTAGAGACGGGGTTTCTCCATGTTGGTCAGGCTGGTCTCAGATGATCCTCCCTCCTCGGCCTGCCTAAGTGCTGAGATTACAGGCGTGAGCCACTGCGCCCAGCCGGAACTTCACAGTCTTTAGCCCTGCCAGGGTCCCCTCCTTCCTCATCTTGGAGGCCTTAACATGTCCCCTCCTCCCGAGACCTCCTTTTGAGTCTGTTGGAGTCAGTCCTCAGGAGATTCATACTTGGCCACAGTGGGAAAGTTTCCCAATGAGCGTGCGCTCTCTGCGACAGCACCATCTCTTGAGAGACAGGGTCTGTCTTGGTCACTTCCAACTTGCCCTGATGCCCCGACTTATCTGTACCTCCTGTTGAGTTTGTATGACCTGTGAAGCCCCCTTGCTTATTGGAGGAGGGAAGATGACTGATGCACACCCAGCCCAGTGGTCCCCACTTGTCATGAGGTCCAGGCCCAAACTTGGCGGGATCCCTGCACTCCCTTCTCTCATATCAACCCAGAGTCAGAGTGGGGACCCCAGGCTGCCAGGCTCAGGTGCAGAGCCCAAAGCACCAATCCTGTGTCTCCCTGCCTCCCCAGGGTCAGCCAGGCCAACAGGGACCTGACCTCCGTGGGGCTGCCCATCACCCCACTCTCCTTCCCTATCCCATCTGTGATGAACTTTGATGTGCCTCGGGTCAGCCAGAACGGATGCCCTCAGGTATGTCTCCTCCCCACTGGTTCCAGCTTCCAGTAACTCCCCCACACATTCACTGTTCACTCACTCAGTGGGTTACTCAGCAGTTCCCTTGACTATTGAGTAAGGGTTGACTGCATCCCGAAGCATACCCAGGGCTGCGCTGCCTGTGCCACAGAGAAAATGCCCTCCAGGAACTCTTGGTCTGGTGAAGATGGGAGTCACATGGGTGAAAACTTGAACATCAACGCAAGATAATGTGTAATCTAATAACAAACCAGGAGGGCCTGTCAGGACTATAACATCAGAGGAGAGAAGATATAAAAGGACAAACGTTTGATTCCACTTATATGAGATACCTAGAATAGGAAAATTCAGAGTCAGAATGTAGAACAATGGCTACAGGGACTGGGGAAAGAGGAGAACGGGGAGTTACGGGTCACGGGTATGCAGTTTCTGTTTCAGGTGATGAAAAGTCCCGGAAATAGATAGTGGTGATGGTTACACAACAATATGAATGCACTTAACATCACTGAACCATACACTTAAAAGTGGCTACAATGGTGAATGTCGTGTTATGTACATTTTATTTATTTATATATTTTTTGAGATAGAGTTTCGCTCTTGTCTCCCAGGCTGGATTGCAATGGCGTGATCTCAGCTCATTGCAACCTCCGACTCCCTGGTTGAAGTGATTCTCCTGCCTCAGCCTCCCAAAATGCTGGGATTACAGGCACGAGCCACTGTGCCTGGGAAAAAAATTTTTTTAATCAGAGGAGAGGATATAAAGCCTGGATTAGGGAAGGTAGTCTTATTTTTATTTTCTTATTTTTTATTTTTTGAGATAAAGTCTCACTCAGTCGCCCAGGCTAGAGTGCAATGGCGCGATCTTGGCTCTACAACCTCTGCTACCTGGGTTCAAGTGATTCTCCTGCCTCAGCCTCCCAAGTAGCTGGGATTACAGGTGCCTGCCACCTTGCCCAGCTAATTTTTGTAGTTTTAGTAGAGATGAGCTTTCACCATCTTGGCCAGGCTGGTCTTGAACTCCTGACCTTGTGATCTACCCGACTTGGCCTCCAAAAATGCTGGGATTACGGTCATGAGCCACCGCACCTGGTCTTGAATTTTTAACAGAGGAAGGGTTGGTACAGGGCAGGGCAGTTGGGCATGGCAAGAGCACAAGTGTGAGGTGGGGACACGAAGGCCGGGACACGTGTCAGGGCGGACAGGAGGGCCGTGTGTTTGAGTATGTGGTTGGGGGCTGGGGTATGGACAGACCATATCTGGGTCTGAGGGAATAGCCAGATGGTCTCTTATGGTCTGCACTTCACTGCCAGGTTGCCCCACGCAATGGTCCCAACATTCCTTGGGACCTTGAAGGACAGGTGGATTTTTGGAGGTCTTCCTGTTGTCTGCCCACCAATAGTTATGTCTGGCATAGCAAAAACAGAATAAGACACCCCTTTGGAGCCCAGCCTTCATTTAAAGGCAAAGACATTTGAAGAAGGCTCAGACATGGGGTAGAGTGCTGGTGTTGGGGAGGAGTGGGACAAAGGGGGACCCTGGGGACAGACGCTTCAAACCCAAACCAATCCTTTGCCTGATTTCCCCAGAGTTACTTCACACATGGCCCTGCATTTGCCCAGAAAATTAAGAACCAATCAGCAGGCTGTCCCAAGGGGTAGGAGGCGCTGCCTGCTTTAATGAGTGCACCCCCTCCCACCCCCAGGCTCTCTCTGGCTGCCTTTGCTGCCTAACTAGTCTGGGTGGGGGAGGCGCCCCTCACTACAGAGACTTGCCCCCAATGCCTTTTGCATGTGTGGGACCCAGAGCCAGAGGTCCAGCAATGGCAGGACACTTGTTGAACGTCACCCAACCCCACGGCCACTGGGCCAGGTTGGGATTTGCTGGCAGCCGGCACAGAGGTGCCCAGGTGCAGCAGTGAGAGAACAGGGGCAAGCTGCTCTGGGAAGGAGGGGTGGGGATTGCCAGGGCAGAGCCCTACCTGGAAGGGCACCAGTCAGCAGCCTGCGCTCAGACCTCACACAGACCCCTGCGCTGTCCCCTTTGACCTTCAGTCCCCTTATCTCTACAGTTGAGCGGGTGAGATTGAACTTGGTAATTTCTAGGGCCTGC
The DNA here is from genome assembly GCA_963573385.1 of Cacajao melanocephalus. Lineage (NCBI taxonomy): Eukaryota > Metazoa > Chordata > Mammalia > Primates > Pitheciidae > Cacajao > Cacajao melanocephalus. Next base: position 50,303 of record CAUYLG010007540.1, read on the forward strand.
CCTCTCTGACATCTTGGGGGGCTGTGATTTCTCACCAACTGTCACCATGCAAAAGCACTGTTTGACCTGGATTTGACCCCAGCTCTGTGACTTACTGGCTGCATGACCTTTGGTAAGCTGCTCCTTTCTCTGGACCCATTGATTCCAATCTCCTTGGTCTGTTAGGGGAATGCAAGGATTAATCTTTGCAAAGTGCCCAGGCCCAGAGTCCATGATAAATGAGTTCCACCCTTTTCAGAGCTGTACCTCCCCTAATGCCAGTGCCCCCTTTTAGGCTAGCCTCATCACTGCCCTTTTCACATCTGGCTCCAAGTAACAGAAACCCCAACTTGGATCAGCTTAAACACTAAGGATATTTATTGTCACACACCACATCAAATCACAACATAGGATGCTGCCAGAATTGGTGGATACTCAGGCTCAAAAGTGTCCTCGAGGTCTCAGGATCTTTCCAACACTCATCAATTATCATCTTCAGCTGGCTAATGGCTCATGGGGGCATCCCACCCAATAGAACGAAAGACCAGAAAGACCAGCAGAAAAGAGGCGGCCTCTCTTCCTTTTTTTTTTTTTTTTGTGGAGACCGAGCCTCACTCTGTTACCCAGGCTGGAGTGCAGTGGCGCCATCCTGGCTCACTGCAACCTGCGTCTCCTGGGTTCAAGGGATTCTCCTGCCTCAGCTTCCCAAGTAGCTAGGATTGCAGGTATGCACCACCACACCCAGCTAATTCTGTACGTTTAGTAGAGACAGGGTTTCACCATATTAGCCAGGCTGATCTCGAACTCCTGACCTCAGGTGATCCACCAGCCTCGCCTCAAAGTGCTGGGATTACAGGCATGAGCCACCGCACCCGGCCACAGCCTCTCTTTTTGCAGGTGGTTTTAAGGAGCAACTGGAGGTCGGGTGCAGTGGCTCACGCCTGTAATCCCAGCACTTTGGGAGGCCAAGGTGGGTGGATCACCTGAGGTCAGGAGTTCGAGACCAGCCTGGCCAAGATGATGAAACCCTGTCTCTACTAAAAGTGCAAACATTAGCCAGGCATGGTGGCAGGTGCCTGTAACGCCAGGTACTCAAGAGGCTGAGGCAGGAAAATCCCTTGAACCTGGTAGGCGGATGTTGCAGTGAGCCGAGATCGTGCCTCTGCACTCCAGCCTGGGCGACAAGAGGGAAACTCTGTCTCAAAAAAAAAAAAAAAAAAAAAAAAAAAGGGAGCAACTGGAAATCAACCTCACCCAGCCATCCCTCAGCAGACCTCCTTCCTGTCTCATTGGCCAAGATTGGGTTACATGCACTTCCCTGAGCCAATCACTGAGGAGGGGTGTGGTTCTGCCTTGTTGGTATTAATGTGGAAGGTTATGGGTCACTCGAACCCAAAAGCCATCTGCTGGTGATGAGGCAGGGAGGGGAATGGTGGTGGGCTAGACAGCCCTCAGTGGAGCCTGGTGATGATGGCAAAGCCATCATAGGTGGCCGGTCAGACTTCATCTGGTCCAGCCTGCATGTGGTCCAGCCTGCTGGAACCAACATAGGGTGGGCCGTGTAAGCTACTCCTACGCCAGCACCTTGGAAGGGGCCCATTGCCCAGCAAGCTGCTCCTGTGTTCCTGTCTCCTGCAGAGCTGGAGTGGAGCTCCGGGAAGCCATGTGTGCCCACCACCATCTCCTCCTCTCTCAGCCCCATAGCTGGCCTGTCCCCAAGCTCTCCTGGGGCCCCTTCCATCCCCACAGACCCTGCCCTAGTGCTGGTCTCCCCTCAGGCCCCTGCCATTCATTCTCTGAGGAGCAGCTAGGGCATCCCCTGCCTAGCCCTTCCCCTGGGCCCCTCGTCCCTATCACGACAAGGCAAAGCCCCACTCTCAGCCAGGTCCACAAGGCCCCATGCCCTCCAGCCTCCTGGCTTATGGCTCCAGCTCAGTAGGCATTCTGCAGCCCCCCAGATGGCTTGCTGTTCTCCACAGCCATGCTGCCCCCTCCCACCTGCAGCCTCCATCTCTGCTGCACTCTCAGCCTGGAAGGGCCTTCCTCCTCCTTACCTGCTGCCCTTCTCCTCCAGGTCTTCCCTGAGGAATAGGGTCGGAAATCATGGCTTTCTCCTCGCACACCCCAGCTCCCACACCCGCAGCCTGATTAGGACTCTACATGTATTTTGTGTGTGTGTGTGTGTGTGTGTCCCCTATCCTCTTGGAAGATGGTGAGCTACAGGGTCGTGGGAAGAGTCTGGCTCTAGCGGCACCCTGCAGGCCTCTGGCATGGAGAGTCAACATTTGCCTAGTGGAGCAGAACTTTCATCTTACTAGCAAAACATCCATTGTCTCCTTTAACCTTTCAAAATGAGTTTGAGGCCTATTCCCCTTGGATGATGGGAAAACTAGGTCCCACAGAGGAGAAGGGACTTGTTGAAGGTCACACGGCAAGGTCGAGGCAGATCCAGGTCCAGAGCCAAGGGGTCCTAGCTCCCTGGAGACCCCAGCCCAGCATCTGCTGCCGGCAGCAACTCCTCCAGATGGCGGCCACTATGCCTGGGCAGAGCGGGCAGAGGTGGGTGTGGGTGGGCCCAGGGGAAATGAGGGGGGGCCATGGAATGAAGGCTCTGTCCCCAGGGGAAGCAGGTCTGCCTCCATGGCTGGGGGTTAATGGCTTTTCTGAAGATCACAGCTGAGGGTTAATGACATTCCATAATTCCACTGCGGCTGTGGCCCTTCCCATTAGCATCTGCAGGCAGTGCCTGCCTCTCCCCACCCCCACCCCGCACACACACCAGCCACAGCACCCTCACCAGGGCTCTGGCGTCAGACTCTGCAGGTCTAACTTCCAGTTCCCGCCATTCCCGCCTGCGCATACACAAGAGAGGCTGACCCTCCCTCCCCAGTCCTAGGTCTGAAGGGATGTTTCCTAGGTGACTTGCCCTGGGAAACTGCTCAGGGAAAGGGCTGTTCCTTATTGGGTACCACCTCTGGGTTTGTAGGCTCCATTTAGACACATGAATAGATCCCAGAGAGGGCAGCTACATCTACTAAATAACCCTCTTCCAGGATAGGAGCAAGGCATGGGCAGCAGGTGCCCCAATGCCTGGCAGATGGTCCCAGCCATGGGGACCCTCCTTCACCCAGGAGAATGGGGTGGCTCTGGGAGGGATGTGGTTTGGGGCTCAATCTTGAAAGATCACTCCCAAGTCTCACAGAATTCAGAGCCAACCTCTCTCGCTGGACCTGCTGGCCAAGCTCCCACCAGGAGTGGGACGCTCCCATCACTGCAGTCTCTGTTCAGGTGTCCAGGACATGCTAGCCCTGCAGTGATTGCAACCCATCTCTCCATGGGCAGGGGCAGACACAGCTGAGCCTCGGGCTGGGCCTGGGCAAACCAGGCCCATTAGATTGACTGTCATCAGGCCCCTGCCACTGTGGGGGAAGTGGACCAATGCTGATATTTCATGATCCCGCATCAATAACTCCTAGAGCCGCAGTGCATGTGTGCTGACCTTTTGCAATGACTGATTCCTGCGGGGGAGCAGGAGGTGGGAGTGGCTGCTACTGTGGCTGACAGCCCCTGGCTGGGGAACAGAAGCAAGGCAGCCACTTGGTGCATCTGTGCCAATGACCCACAGCCCCACCCTGTGCTGGGACCCTGCAGGGTTGCCCGCTGGGAGGTACAGGTTGATGGCCATCTCCCATCTCCCACCTTCTGGCCTTGGCAGATGCTGGGCCTCCCCCTGGCAGCTCTCATTCCAGGCATCCTCTGCACAGGCTGTGCTCAGTGCCACTCCACATTTCTCCTTGTGCTGTTTTCCCACACTGAAGACTTTTATCCCTCTCTTCCCCTAGCCAGACCTTCTTTCAGAGCCTTTCTCTGGTTCTGCTTCCTTCAAGGAGGCTTTTCTGACCACCCACAGGAATATTTCATATAGCTGTCTTATTGGGCAGTGCTATAGTTCAAGCTGTCTTGTTTCATTGTTTAAATCATACCCAGGTGTGTGCCCCAACTGCTGGCCTGGGGTGCCATCAAGTCTCTCTCCCAAGTGCCCTCTGGCCCACACTGCGGGCACAAGGAGGCTCTGTAGTGTGCAGAGCTGTCTTGGCCTCTGCAAGGGGCTAGGGAAGCTGTGTGGGGCCAAGAGGGGCTGGTGACACACACAGAGGTCATGTCTAATTTGGCATCTGTGACACCACCAGCCATGGGTGTGAACATTGGTGCAACACTTTAGGCAAACAGTTTACCAATAATGAATGAGGTGTTCTAAAATACACGTCTTTGAACTCAGCAATTCCATTGTAGGTAGTTGTAGTAAGAAAGTAATTTGCGATGTGAAGATACGTAGTAGAGAACATTCAATGCAGTGTTATCATAGGGAAAAATGGGAAGGAGAAATCAGGGCACCTTCTGAAGTTACTAAAGTCATGGGTAGCGAGAGTGTTTTGTGACTTTAGATATGCTTAGGTTTTACTGGTGAATGAAAAAGGCGGGATGCTAGACTCAACTCTACATGTATTGCGTGTGCGTGTGTGTGTGTGCGTGTGTGTGTGTGTGTGTGTGCGTTTCTGTCCCCTAACCTCTTGGAAGATGATGAGCTATGGGGGGAGGGGGGCAGAGTCAAAACAGTTTACCAATAATAAATGAAGAGAGGCAATTACGTATAAAATATACACACAAAAAAAACCTGGGAAGAAACACAGTTCTATGAATTGTCGTGTTTATCATGGGAACACAGGAGTTTTTTTCCTTCTTTCTACTTTTCTGTATTTTCCAAAATGTATTTATTATGTGTGTGTTGCATTTATTTATTTATTTAGAGACAGAGGCAGGCTGGAGTATAGTGGAAGTATCTCGGCCCACTGCAAACTCCGCCCCTCAGGTTCAAGCAATTCTCCTACCTCAACCTCCCACATAGATGAAATTACAGGAGCCTGCCACCAAGCCTGGCTAATTTATATATTTTTTAAGTAGAGACGGGGTTTCACCATGTTGGCCAGGCTGGTCTCGAATTCCTGACCTCAGGTGATCCACCCGCCTCAGCCTCCCAATTACAGGAGTGAGCCACTGTGCCTGGCCAATTTATTTGTTTTTTGAGACAGATCTCATTCTGTCGCCCAGGCTGGAGTGCAGTGGCATGATCTTGGCTCATTGCAGCCTCCGCCTCCTGGGTTCAAGTGATTCTTGTGCCTCAACCTCCCGCGTAGCTGGAACTAGAGGTGCATGCCACCATGCCTGGCTAATTTTTGTATTTTCAGTAGAGATGGGGTTTCACCATGTTGGCGAGGCCGGTCTTGAATTGAGCTCAATTGACTCAATTGAGCTGCTTGCCTTGGCCTCCCAAAGTGCTGGGATTATAGGCGTGAGCCACCATGCCCAGACAACTTGCTTTTGTAACTGGGAGAAACATTTGTGACCAATATAGATACACACAACCAAATATCTGAGCATGCCTTGATTTGGGAGAGGCTGTGGCCCCACCACCTGCTCCTACCCTCTCCCTCCAGCTGTCCAAGCCTGGGGGACCCCCGGAGCAGCCCCTGTGGAATCAGTCCTTCCTCTTTCAAGGCCGAGATGGAGCTACCAACTTCTCAGACGACACAGCCCTGGTGCTGGAGTACTACTCCTCAGCTTCAAGTACGTGCCCCCTGCTGCCTCGCCAGGGCAGCCATGCCTCAGGAGACTTGTATTATGAAAGGGTGTTCAGACAATCCTCCCACAGGGACGGATGGTTCCCAGGTGCCGAGGCAGCTTCTTAGTGCAGGCAGAACAGAGCCTGGCTGCATTCCTTGTCCACAGGCCAGGACACGTGGGCCTGTCCCATGCTAGGTCTTAGCCCCATGCTTTGTTTTATTGTACCCATCAGTAATGGGGGCAGTGGAGCCGTCAGAACTCAGAGAGAAGGGTGAGGGAGATGGGATTCAGAGACGCACTGATCCATAGTCTTCTGCACTGTGGGATTAAAGCCCCCAAAGGCCAGAGACGAGGGTGATGCATATAAATTCCCAAATACAGAATATGTTTAGAGTTGGCTTTGAGTTCACAAAGCCCTGCAGATGAGAAGAGGATGTATGTGCAGAGAAAGGCCAGGAGGCAGGAAACCAGGTGGCAGCGGTGGCGGGAGGCAGGAGGACTGGATGTCAGGTATTAAAGGATGGGGCCCAGGTAGGGGCTTTGGCAGGAGCCCCAGCTGATGCCTCCCCTGCAGTGAAAGGCAGCCAGCCGTGGACCCTCGCCCAGCCCCTGGGCATCTCCGTGTTGCCGCTAAGGAGCCGTCTGTACCGGAAGATGTTGACAGGGAAAGGCTTGGATGGGCTTCGTGTGGAGCGGCTCCCCATCATGGTGAGCCCCCTGCCCTGGACTGGGCCCCTGGCACACTCACCTGCCCCCACCCCGCCTCACCCTGCTCCACCTCGCCACACCTCCACAGGAGAATTTGGCTTCTCCAAAAGCTTCTATCAAGGCATCCACCAGGGAATTCACCCAGTCTAGGAGTGAGGAGCTCCTTGGAACCCCAGAAGCCAGTCTTGTCTTGCCTCTGGGGCTATGATGAACCCAGCCAGAGAAATTGTCTCTGAGCAATTTGAGAGAGAAGTCCAGGGAGACCCCGTGAGACAGTGCAAGAGTTCAGGTTTCCAGCCAGCCAGACCCAGGTTCAAATCCTGTCTTGGTGCCATCCTCGCTGTGGAAATTCAGGCACATAACTTAACCACTCTGAACCTCAGAGTCCTCATCTCAAAAACAGGAACAGCATGCCAAGTCCACAGTCTCTGTGTATAACAAGAGGGTTCAGAGCTCAGGCTCTAGAGCCAGACTGTCTGGGTCCAAATTCCGGTTCCACCACATACCAGCTAACATGGCCATGGGAAAACTACTTAAAGTTTCAATGCCTCAGTTTCCTTGCCTGTAAAATGGGTACATGGTAATAGCACTTTCCTCGTAGGGTTGCTGTGAGATTTTGTGAGAAAACCCGTGGAAAGCACTTAGAATAGGTTTTCAATAAGAATTAATAATATTGTTACCATCACTCTCTACTCCTATGCCACCTTTTCCCCTAAAATACTTCTGGCCATCCTGACATAATAGACCTCAACAAATGAGAATCTCTCTGTCAGATGTGCCTGGTGGTGCCTAACAGGTCTCTAGAGGGGTTTAGAAGGGGTGGTGTGGAGGCGGTTTGCGGGCGCTCCCACCTCCCTCTCACCCTCCTGGGTGAGCCCCCAGGTGACACCTTCCGGAAAAATCCGGAACAGTAGGGGGCGCAGAGGCGGAAGCTGTCCTAGCCAGCGTGGTCTGAGTGCTCCCTTCTCCTCCCCAGGACACCAGCCTGAAAACTATCAATGGTGAGGCCCCCACAGTGGATCTCTCCTTCCAGCTGTTTTCCTCCGAGGTAAGGCTGTGGGCCAGGGGAGGGTCAGGGCCAGCAGACACACGTCAGTGAGGCCCAACTTCCTTCACAATTGCTGGCTTTGCTCAGGGACTTCGGGGAGGATGGGACTACTACTTCGGATGGAAACGTCTAAGGGTGATTTGAGACTCCAGAAAAACACAGAGCTGAGATTAGGAAGAAACGAGTTGTGAGCAGGGAGCCACCCAGACCTGGGAGTCAGCCTCTGACCCAGTCCAAACCAAGTCTGGCTCACTGGGATCAAGGTTCTGCAAGCGTTCTGAACTAGGGTATCAGTTTCCTATTGCTTTAGAACCAACTAAGCAGTTTAAAGCAATGCCCGTTTATTAGCTGACCCTTCTATAGGTAGGTCCCGTGACACAAGGTGGCTGGAATCAAGATGTTGGCAGAGTCACATTCCTTTCTGGGTGGTCTGGGGAGGAATCTGCTTCCAAGTTCATTCAGGTTGCTGCCATAATCCAGTTCCCTGCAGTGCTGGACTCCCATCCTGGTCTCCTTGCAGGCTGTCAGCTGGGGCGGCTCTCCGCTCCTGAAGGACGCCCACATGCCCCTTCACAATGGCCCTGTTCATCTTAAGCCAGCAGGCATATCCAGTCCCCGTCATGCTTCAAAACTCTTTTTTTTTTTTGAGGTGGAGTTTTGCTCTTTTTGCCAGGCTGGAGTGCAGTGGTGCAATCTCAGCTCACCGCAACCTCTACCTCCTGGGTTCAAATGATTCTCCTGCCTCAGCCTCCTGAGTAGCTGGGATTACAGGTGCCTGCCACCACACCCGGCTAATTTTGTGTATTTTTAGTAGAGACAGGGTTTCACCATGTTGGTCAGGCTGGTCTCAAACTCCCGACCTCAGGTGATCCACTCACCTCGGCCTCCCAAAGTGCTGGGATTTACCACGCCCAACCCACGCTTCAAAACTCTGACTTCCTCTCCTGTCAGCAGCCAGAGAAAACTTTTAGAGGTGGTTTTAGAGGGACTTTTAGAGGGGTTGGGGTGATGAGGTCCGGCCACTCTAATCATCTCCCTATCTTAAAGTCAGCAGTGCCATATAACGAACATAATCCCAGGAGTGACCCATCATCATATTCACGGTTCCAAGAGTGAGGCTGTAAAATCTTGGAGGCCTGTTTTTGGAATTCTGTCTACCACATCTGGCTTGGTCCAAATGGGGAGACACCCAGGGCTGAGCCCTGCCTGCTGGATGGGCCTTGATCCTTCTAGCTGGCTATACCTGGTCTCTGAGCCCAGCTTAGACCCTGCTCATTTGGCTGGAGTGCACGTGCCAGACACCCGCTGGACTTCCCCCTTTCCTCTCAGTGGTGCTGGGATGTGGATGGTTTAGGATTATGAACCCAGAAAATGCTTGCAGGGACTAATGTCCACGCCAGCCCACTCCTGCCTTCTTCCCATGCAGGAAAAACATCCACCAGCTCTGGGGTAGGACTTGGCTCTGTGACCTCACTCATGAAGAACACAGGGAATCCTATGCTGTGGGGTATAAGGAGTCTATCTGGGCTGGTACCACGCTGAAAGTGTCCTTACAAGGCCTCTGGAAAGGGGCTGAGACCCCCATCGGCACTCCCTGCTGTAGGTATTCAGAATTGCCCTCTCAAGGGTAGAAGCCAAAGACCCCAAGAAAGAGGCAGCAGAATCTTGGAGAAAAAGGTCACAAACTTCCCAGTTTGAAGCCCAACCCTCCAGGGCCTCTTCCCAGGGTCTAGAGCCTGCCTGTGGCCACTGCCAGCCCCTCCCCACCTCCCTCTGCCTCCTGCCGCTTCCACTGGGGAGAAGGAGGGGTGGGCAGCCATGGGCCTCATTCTGCTTTGAGCTCACACCTTCATTGGGCTTGGACATGGGTCTCTAGTGTCTGAGCCCTTTCGGCATCCTTCTCCCTAAGGGATCGCAGGATAGTGTTGAGAATTTGTGAACAGGTCAGATGGCGTTGCAGCTAAGTCTAAAGGGGCCCATCCCCTTCTCCGTCCCTCATCACCGCCTTCGCTGCAATACCACCATGTGCATCCCGGGACTAAAAGGAGCGTCAGGTGCCCCTGGTCAGGGGACGGACTGCCTAGTGGGCCCAGGCAGGCAACAGGCAGGTGGGCAGGACGGTTCCCCAATTGCCCAGGGGCTGGGCACAAAGGTCTCCAGTAATGAATTATTCACTGGAGCTGTGCTAAGTGCAGAATTAATCCCTTTCCTTCCAGCTGGCGGCCTCACTAAATTATCCCTCCAAGTCATGCGGGAAAATGCTGCTGCATTCATTTAGCTGCTGAGTGTTTTGATCTGGGCCTTGTGACTTTAGCGTCTCCTTCCCCCAACCCCCTCCCCCTGGAGGCGGGTAAAAAACCTTTTAGTAATGGATTTCTGAGAAGAAAGGAAAAGAAAGGGAATCCAGATTGGGTGTGTACCAGGAAAATAGTACTAGCAGAAATTCAGATTCTGCAGCCAAGAATTCTCTCTCTCTCTCTCTCTCTCTCTCTCTGTCTCTCTCTCACACACACACGCACACACACACTCTACATATTCGCTCTCATCAATCGCATGTGAATATCTACACACACACAGTCACAGACACACAGATGTATATGCTCATACCTTGGCAAGAAGGACACACACACTTAATGCATATGTGCACACTCTCACACACACGATGCAAACTGTCACAGACATTTTCACACCCACAGTGGCACACACAGAAGCTCAGTCTCCTTGCAGTGGAACTATTTCTTGGTGAACTATCAGATAATTGGCCAATAACTGACTCCCTTTGATTCTAGAATCTTGAAGACCAATTTAGGAGCCTGAGTATAAAAAAGTTCTAATGTGGTTGAATCACCATGAAGTGGCTGCAGCCACAGCACCCATGCAGTTATTCTTTTATTCCATGTATATTTGATGAGGAGTCACCACAGGTCACTTACTGTGCAAGGCAAGAGGTAGAATTTTGGCTGCCACTGTGGATTGAAATGGGGAGAAGGAGGGGTGGGCAGCCATGAGCCTCATTCTGCTTTGAGCTCACACCTTCATTGGGCTTGGACATGGGTCTCTAGTGTCTGAGCCCTTTCGGCATCCTTCTCCCTTAGGGATTGCAGGATAGTGTTGAGAATTCGTGAACAGGTCAGATGGCGTTGCAGCTAAGTCTAAAGAGGCCCATCCCCTTCTCCGTCCCTCATCACCCACCGCCTTCGCTGCAATACCATCATTGTTCTCTATGCAACTGCACATGTTTATGAAGCACCCCCTATGGAGCAATTGCTGTTCTGGATTTTAGGAATATTACATTGAAGAAGAAGAAGAAGAAGAAGAAAAAAAATACCAATAAGACCCTGTCGTCATAAAGCTTGCATTCTTAGCAGGAAGTATGGAACAGACAATAAACAATTCATAAGCAGATATCAGCTAATAAGAGGCCCGAGGACACTCAAACAAGGTGACATAATAGGGAGTCCTTGGAGGGGCTGTTTGGACTCTGCGTGGTAGCTGAGTATGGTTATGAGCTAAGCTGCATTAACAGAGATCAGGTTCCTGCCACCTTATTGTTGCGCCTAAGGTGCTGCCTGTGACTTCATCATGGAAGACACCTGGCATTCATCTCTGCATCCTAGCCTCTGGGAAGGCAGCAGCAGGGCTAGGGCCATCAACTCCTCCACTGTTTAAGTCAAATATTGCATAATGGGTCCAGAAGCCACCAGCTGACACCTGGAGGTCTTAGAGCTCTGTGGACACTCCAGCTGCAGAGGCTTGTGATAGGGGCTCTCAGGCCCCTCATCCACGTGGCCAACAACTCCATCCCTGGAGCAGCTCTTTGCACATGGTCAGACATGGTCAGTGCTGTCACAGAGTGGAAATGCCTCAGGAGAAATGAACATGCATTCCCTATTTGAGCAGAACCCCAGCCTGAGGACCAGGCTCTTTGCTGTGAGCCCCATGTCCAGGAGTGTCGGGCACAGGCTGTCCTGGATAATTGGACATTTTGGTGAACACAGCCTCCCCGCACCCACCACTTCCACATCACCCATTCTCAGAGCTCTCAGAACCAGCGTGGAGAAATTTGCAAATAGGCAGAGACAGCAGAGGTCTCTCTCAACAGCCCACCCTGGACAGCAGTCTCCTTGGCAGCACGTGGTCATCCCAGCCTCTCCTGCACAGCCATGACGGAGAGCTCACTAGCTCCAGAAGCAGGCCTTCCCATGGCTGAGTGATAGAAATGCCCACCCCACTTTGAGCTCAACCTGCCTCCTGGGGTCCTGCTTCTGCCCCAGGCTTCTGGCTCTGCCCCTGAAGCTGCGGGGCAGCCCCAGCAAGCCTCCTACGTAGATCACATAGTCAACCAGCACTTTTGTGGGCAGACTAGATAACAAAGCCTGCAGTCTCAGTGAATGGCAAGAGATGGTGGCCTCTGGTTTGGGATATTGCACTTGAAGATGGTTTGTTGGTGATGGGTACTCTTTTTTTTTCTTTTTTCTTTTTTCGAGACGGAGTTTCGCTCTTGTTGCCCAGGCTGGAGTGCAATGGTGCGGTCTCGGCTCACCACAACCTCTGCCTCCCAGGTTCAAGCGGTTCTCCTGCCTCAGCCTCCCAAATAGCTGGGATTACAGGCATGAGCCACCACACCTGGCTAATTTTGTATTTTTAGTAGAGACGGGGTTTCTCTATGTTGGCCAGGCTGGTCTTGAACTCCTGACCTCAGGTGATCTGCCCACCTCAGCCTCCCAAAGTGCTGGGATTACAGGCGTGCACCACCACGCCCGGCCAGATGGGTTCACTTTTTACCCTTTGGTGGGACTTCTCTATGGCCATTTGCTGCTTAGAGTGATCTGCCTTAAGATGGTTTGTGTATGTAGGTGAGTACATATATGAATACACACAGATTACATAAAAACTAGAAAAACATGTAGACTCATATACAAAACCATCTACACAGAAAACTTCCGTTTATTGCACATTCAGTGGAGGTTGGCCTTTCAGGTCCATTAGGCTCTAAAAATTCATAAGCCTGGCCAGGCACGGTGGCTCAAGCCTGTAATCCCAACACTTTAGGAGGCTGAGGCAGGCGGATCACAAGGTCAGGAGTTTGAGACCAGCCTGGCCAACATGGTGAAAACCTGTCTCTCCTAAAAACTACAAAAGTTAGCTGGGCGTAGTGGTGGGCACCCATAGTCCCAGCTACTTGGGAGACTGAGGCAGGAGAATCACTTGAATCCAGGAGGTGGAGATTGCAGTGAGCCATTACACTCCAGCCTGGACAACAGAGCAAGACTCCGTCTCAAAACAAACAAACAAACATGCATAAGCCTATGGCTACTCCACATACATGCACACATAAACCTTTGGTCTTCTCCATTTGCCCTCTGATCTCAGCCTCTTCTCTTTGAAGAGTGCGACGTGGTCCCCAGGGAGTCTACACTTCCCCAGGCAAAGCAGCTTGGCTCTCTTAATGAACTGGTTTCGAGATCCCACAGCATCCTGGGTGCCCTCCAGTTTGCAGCCAGCCCCTTTGAAGTGAGGCCCACACTGAGCAGATTTTCTAGGCTGATCATGTGGATTGGAGCCTCGCGTGCACACAGTAGGTGCTCATTGCATCGGCTCCTGCCTCTGCCCGCAAATGCACCTCCTCACGAGGTGGGACAAGTTCATACCGTCATCTGGGTGCACAGCAACATTTCCCCTCTTGAGTTTAAGATTTGGGATCCATCACCTTGCCCAGATGGGGCACCGGGCAGAAGTAGGGCCTCCCAAATGGGTGGCCACACCCTCCTCAACCCACAGCCCCCGGAGATGCTGGGAGGTCCTGAAACCCACTGGATTCCTGGGACTATAGAAAGGGTGCATTTGAGGAGAGGTGGCAGTGGCACCTGCTGCCACCACTGAGGGCAGGGGCAGCTGCCATGGTCCCATCTGACCTTCCCCCTCCCTCTTCCCCTCACAGGGAAGGGGTGGGGCAAGTCTTTGATGCTACTTACTCTGGTGGTTTCTTTTCAAACTAGTTACAAAGATCTCTCTGGAGACCAGTCCAGAGTGGGGACAAGCGGCCACTTAGCAAATATAGAAGAGCGGGCAGGGGGACAGGCAGCATCATGCTGGCTTTTGAATAATTTTTATAGATTTTTTTGTAAGCCACGCATGACACCCCTGGGCTGGTCCTTAGAGAAACCCCATCACAAACCTGCCTGCATTTCTTCCCCAAGCATGGTGGCCTGGATGGGCCAGTGCCCAGGACAGCACAGCAGTCTCCTCCACTGGTTCTGCCCTCTGGAAGGCTCTGTTCCCACCCCCAAGACTCCATCATCTCTGAAAACACTACCATAAGGATAGATCCAGAGAGAGAGACCCTTTCCCTGCCACCATCTCATACCATCCCTGACTGCCCTCCCTTCCAGGCCCAAAGCCTCTGCCCTGTTGTTCTCTCACTTCTGCAGGAGGTAGAGGAGACAGACCCACCCCTTTCCCACAGGTGCGCTTTCCCTCACCTGCTCAGATTCTAGGTCCACTGTACAGCTCTTCTCATCCCATCCAAAGGAAGCTTAGAGTGAGTGTGGTGGCTCACATCTATAATCCCAGCAGTTTGGGAGGCCGAGGTGGGCGAATCACCTGAGGGTAGGAGTTCGAGACTAGCCTGACCAACATGGAGAAAACCCTGTCTCTACAAAAAAAATACAAAAATTAGCTGGGCATGATCGCGGGAGCCTGTAATCCCAGATATTGGGAGGCAGAGGTTGCAGTGAGCCAAGATCACACCACTGCACTCCAGTCTAGGCAACAGAGCAAGACTCTGTCTCAAAATAAATAAATAAATAAATAAATCAATCAAAGGAAGCTTAGGATGGGGCAGGAGAGACACGAGAGTCTGGGCTTTCATGAGACCAACCTGGTGCCCAGGTCACAGACTCTCAATGTGGGAGCAGGGCTGGCCATCCCACCTTAAAAGGCTACCTGCTTTCCACAATGCCCGAATGCCCGCAAAGTGCTCCATGCCTTGGGGACAATATTGGTTTCTCTTGGTGATTGTGCAACTCCCATGCTCCCCACTTTAGAGAGAAGGAGCTGAACGGTCCCTCCAGAACACACACAGAGTGATTGACAGCCTCTACTTGGTCACTTCCCATGACAGGGAGCTCATTACCACCCAGGAAGCCCTCTCCATCCTCTCTACTGGCTCCCTTGTAAACTTCCTTCTGTTTCTCTTCAGTTCCCTCTCACTGGCCCTGCCTTTTCCTTCCAGAGGCCAGCTCCAGAGAAGTCAGGGCCCATGACCATGTCAGCCCTGCTGACATTTGCAAACTACTTATGGCATCTCTAGCCTGAAGCCACTCTCCTTCCTCTTCCTCTTTGTAGCACTTGGTTTCTGATTCTCGTCCTGCTGGTTGTCTCCTCTTGAAAACACTCCTCCTAAAGTGTCCTCCAAAACTGTGGGGGGACAATCAGCATTAGAGGAAGAGTAGGACCCTCACTCCCTCTCTCTGAATACATTCTCCCCTTTGGTGCAGCTGAAGCCTAGCTCTGGTTCTGTTTTAGTACATATCAAAGCAGTGAGGGTCGGTTTAGAGCCAGAGTCCGACTCTGGTACATCAGCAGGCAGCATGTCTACATTTTGCCTCCCTGCTGTTCTATTCTGAACTTAGACAGGGTTTCTCTCCCCTGTGGTATTTCACCTTTTTCATCTCAGCCCATCTTCTAAGCTTGAGATCACTCTGGACCCTGATTTTATCATGCAACACACTCACAGTCCCACCTGTACCCGCAACCCCAAGCTCCAAGTCACCTGTGGAGGTGGCCAGGACACTTTAAGTGGTGCAGTATCCACCTTGTGAGCCCACAGACCTGGGCTTGAATCTGGAGCTTCCATTTGATCTTAGACATCCTGAGTTTCACTGTTCTCATCCCTAAAAGGGGATTGTGCCAGGCGTGGTGGCTCACGCCTGTAATCCTAGCACTTTGGAAGGCTGAGATGGGTGGATCACCTGAGGTCAGGAGTTCAAGACCAGACTGACCAACATGAGAAACCCTGTCTCTACTAAAAATACAAAATCAGCCAGGCATGGTGGCAAATGCCTGTAATCCCAAGCTACTTGGGAGGCTGAGGCAGGAGAATCACTTGAACCCGGGAGATGGAGGTTGTAGTGAGCTGAGATCGCACCATTGTACTCCAGCCTGGGCAACAAGAGTGAAACTCCATCTAAAAAGAAGTGGGGGGGAGTGAATTGTAATCCCTACCAGCCAGGAACATAGTGAAGATTGAATGAGGAAGCATGTGCCGGTGCCTAGCATAGCGTCCTGCAGATCCTTGGTAAAGATCTCTTAGTGTCATTCACCCAAGTTGCTGACAAACATGCTGAACTCATCAGGGATGAGGACAGGGCTCCTGGGGGAGGGGAGATGGTAGAGCCTGCAAACCCATCACTCAGCACCCGCCCCTCATGACAGCTGCTCCACCAGCTTTGCATCCATAAGGACATCAGGAGGCCTTGTCAAGTGCTGTAGATAAACATCGCCAGCACCACATTTGGTCTCACTGCAATTTTCCAAGAATAAAGAAATGAGGGAAGAGACAGACAATCATCTCTCCAGAGGCCAGATTTGCTGAAGTCCTCAATGTACCCTGCCTTGAGTTGGGGGCTGTGGGGCCTAGGAGCTCCCAGGCCAGAGTGGGAAGGGCTGGACCAGGAGACATACTGCTTCCAATTGATAGTAATTCAGAAGACCTGCTTTAGCTCATCTCTAATGCCTCACCAGGCTGGGCGTAGTGGCTCATGCCCATAATCCACCCAATGCTTTGGGAGACGAAGACAGATCACTTAAGCTCAGGAGTTTGAAACCAGCCTGGGCAACATGGCAAAACCCCATCTCTGCTAAAAATACAAAAATTAGCCAGGCGTGGTGGCACACACCTGCAGTCATAGCTACTTGGGGGGCTGAGGCAGGAGGATTGCTTAAACCTGGGAGGTTGAGGCTGCAGTGAGCTGAGATGGTGCCACTACACTCCAGCCTGGGCAATGGAGTAAGACCCTGACTCAATTTATTTATTTTAAAAAATGCCCCACCAAACACAGAACCCTGTGTTGCCTTGAGAATGTGAGCCTGCAACTCCCAGCTGCAGACGGAGTGTACTAAGTCAGGATGCAGAGACGACTGAGGAAACTAGACATTGGCCACTCCCTTCCCTTGCTCCGTTCTCCCTGTGAGCCCAGTGCGTAATTGGTAGATTGAAGGTGAAGGGAAGAAATAGAGAGAGACATGGCAGAAGCTTCTAGACAAAACTTCTCGGAAAATGGGAGTTGGTCTTGCTTGGGATTCCTCCCTTTGTAAAGCCCAAACACCTTAGCATAAAGCTCCCTGCAGTCACTTCAGCCAAACCAGATGTACCTCTGGCCCAGCCAAGGTCATTCATTCATTAACCATTTATTAGATTTCTAACCTGTGCCAAGCAGTAAAGCACCTCAACAGATCACCACCATCCATCTTACTAAGGGGCCTGGTTGAGATTGGTTCATTGAGCATACAGAGGTCAGAGGGAAGCATCACAGAAAGGCACGGTTTGAGCTCTGCTCCAAATAGTGGGTTAGAAACTGGCAAAGCAAGGATGCTTCAGGCAAAGGGACCCCCATATGCAAAGGCATGGAGGCATGACAGTGTCTGGAGCTCATGACATATGGGAACTGTAATGGGTGGTGAGACTAGAAAGCAAGATGAGTCTAGACTGTGGAGGACCTGGGTGCTGGGATGCAGGGTGAGAGCTTTGTCATAAAGTGTTAGGAAATTAAGAAGGGTCTTGGAGCAGCAGTAGGGTGTGATCTCATCTGTGTTGGAAAGGTCTCTCTGCATGAGAATAGGAGAAACTCAAGGGAAAAAATTAAATGCAGTTAAGAGCAGGTTTCAGGCAAAGAAGTGAGAGCCCGCAGTCAAACCACTGAGCCACAGACAAGACTTTCATACTAAAATTCCCAACAGATTTTTAAAAATTTCTTATCAGTGGCTCGCCTTCCTTGACCTCACAGCTTGCTTTGGGATTAACCCTCTGACACCATTTTCTGGCAAATAAATCATGGCCCCACCAAGGATTAACACTGGAACCCTTCTTGACTGGGAGACAGACT
The DNA here is from genome assembly GCA_963573385.1 of Cacajao melanocephalus. Classification (NCBI taxonomy): domain Eukaryota; kingdom Metazoa; phylum Chordata; class Mammalia; order Primates; family Pitheciidae; genus Cacajao; species Cacajao melanocephalus. The sequence continues at coordinate 67,766 of CAUYLG010007540.1, forward strand.
CAGAGCTTCAAACCCCACTGCAGCTGCAGGAGCACGCAGGATGCCATAAATGAGGCTGGCTGTATGCAGGGGAGGCTGCAAGCCCTCTTGGAGGGGCCTGTTGTCTGAGCCTCGCCTACAGCTGAAGAGATAAGAATCTACAACTGCAGCCACAGGAAATGGCAAAGCAGTGACTGATCGGGGAGCTGCTGCACAGGGCTCATTACGGCGCTTGCCAGTGGGCGAGACACCCTTATCAGGGAGCAAATTGCATCAGGCCTCCTGAATTACTAGCGATTGGAAGCAGATTTCTTGGGACTCACTTTGTTAGATACCTAATGAGCGGGATACAGGCGGGCAGAGCCCAAAGCCGGCGGGGCGAGGGACAAATGTCTTTGTTAAACAGAATTTGTCAGTTTCCGCTCCAGGCTCCCTGGGGAGGGTTCAGGGCCAACTAATTGAATTAAGAGCATGTGCGCTCCAACGAGAAGGCTCAGGGCGGGGCGAGAGGCAGGCAGGCCGGAAGGCGGGCACTTTCAGCACCAAGGACAGCAGCTGCAGCCTAGCTAGTCCGTAATTGCCCGGCAGGCTGGAACTGTTGCATTTTGCATGATTGGGGATCTAGGGGATGGAGTGGGTAGGAGGAAGGCAGAGGATGTTGTGGGGAGAGGGGAGACAGGTGACCCAAGAAGCCTCAAGCCTGTGATGCTATTGGTCTGGTCTGTCTCAACAGACCCCACTCTGCTAGCGACAGTAAGTGCTGGGAGGAGTGAGGAAGGGGTGTCTTCTCCCCCACCATGGCACTCATATGTGGTGTGGGCAGCTGCAACAACACAGGGAGCAGTGGGCTGAATCCTGGGTCCGAGCTAGTGCGTGGCCATGCATCTCTTTGAGCTTTCAAAGGCAATCTTCAATTACAGCCTTAATGAAGCAGGATGTGCTGCAACCACGAAGCCACAGGGCCAGGGGCCACTTGTCAGCCCCAAGCTCCCCTAGCAGGTGGGGCAAGGCTTGTCAAATACAGAGGCAAATAAGCAGGCTCGTGGGGTGGGCCAGCAGCCCCCACTCTACCTGGAAGAAAGGAGGAGAGTGAGGCAAGGCTGGGCTTGAATAGGAAGGAGTTAGTCTCCAAGGCTCTCCCCATCCTCCACCTTGACTTATCATCTCCAATAGGTTAGCTTTTTCTATGGTCTCAGGCAGCCTGGCCCTCTCTGTGGTCTCAGATAAGCTCCCTTCCTTAAGAAGCAAAGGGCCAAGGGCATAATTTCCTCTCCCAAATTTGAGCTGATTGAAGCTTTGGAGTCTGGAGAGGCAAAGCTGACCCTAAAGAAGGAGAACTATTAGGGAGAATTTAGACATAATGGGCCTCTTGGTGCCCCTCACCTCACATGACAAAAGCAACTGCCTTGGATAGACCTGTGCCATTTAGAGGCCTAAAGATTTCACCATAAAAGTCACCTCTCCACTTTGCCTCCAAACCCCAGGCCAGGATGGATCCTGGCAAAATTGAATGGGGCAGAAGAATGGGAAGGTGGGCAGAAACTTGCAGGGTGGGGAGGTACAGGAATGGAGCAGCCATGGGAGCAGATCCTGGCCAGGGCCAGCCCCAGGATAGGACAGGACAGAACCACTGAGTCTGGCAGGTGCTACAGGAAAGGTGGCTATAGCAGGGATGGGCAGGATGCATTTAAAGTTCATAGGTACTCTGCCTTGCCTGCCCTCCTTCTCAGAGCCCACCCCCACCGCACCTCACCCCATAAGAGACTGATGGTGTAAAGGCACTGGTCTGGACTGAGGGGTTAGTCTCACCTTTATTTTAGCTTTGTGATGAAATTAAATGAACTATACATAGTAAATTTCAGAATCCACATAAAAGTACCTGGTGAGTGCCCAGCTCTGACCAAGGGCTCAGTAAATGTGAGCTCTGGGTTATTGCATTGACCCATCTGGTGTTAGGGCCACACCGAGTGGATGTCAGGGAGACAGGCTATGGGGGAGGGAACTGCCTTGCAATTGTCCCTGCTTTCAGTACTGATGGGGACACCTCTGGAGACCTCTCCCTTGATTTCATTACTTCTACTTCCTCCCCTAACTGGATTAGATGGCAGTCTATGAAATCCAGGGCATGGAGATTGGCTTTCTGCCTGGAAATGAGGAGAAATGTTATTATAGATTCCTGAATTAGCATCTCACCCCAGCCCCAGGGGCCACCTGGTCAATGGGAAGGTGGTCTTTGCCCTGTAGTTATGCTTTCCTTCATTCTTTCCTGCATCCGCCCATCCATCCATTCATCCACCCACCCATTCATCCATCCAGCCAATATCCTTTTAGCAGCTCTCCCTCTGCTGCCAATCTAGTGTTCAGCTGTTCTGAGAAGGAGACAGATGTGGTACTTTTTCCCATCTAAAACACATGGCCAAAAACCCTAAACCATCTGACTTAGATGCTACCTTTGGTGTCTTCATATCAGTGGGGAGCCTCCAAGTGAATCCTGCCTTCTGTGAGTGATAGCTACCGGGAGGACCAGGTGGGAGAGACAGCCAGGTGTGATGCCCACAGACAAAACAGGCACAGGAGTCTTGGTCATGAAGTGCAGTAGGCGGACTGCCAAAGTCAGCCTCAGGGTCCCCCAGTGTCCCACTCTTCCCATTCCAAGAGTCTTGTTATAGCTGCTTTCTCTTTGGAATTGTCTATTTTGCACCCATTTTATGGGGAGTTGGGAATATAGAGCCCAGACTTAACCAAATGCCCCTGTGTACTTGTGTGACTGTCCCTTACTCTATAGACACAGCCTGAAAAGGCTTCGCATTAATGAATTTCTGCACAGCAAATTTTATTTGAAAGGGACATGAAGGCATAATTACCTAAAGAATTTCAGTGGTAAAGTGAAGGGTCCTTGTCCCGATTCATTGAGTTAGTATGCATGGACTTTCTTATAGAGGAACCACCTAAAGAGAGACCCACCTGCACTCATTCTCTCTGGTTGTTCAGGGTCAAATTCCCAGGCACCTCTAACTCTGAGCGCATCTGTACTGGTTGGCAGTGTGCCCACTGCTCTATTTATTTCTAGCACAAGACTCCAGACAGTGGAATAATTTGTCTGCTATGCAGCCAAGAGAGGATTCCAACAGCTGGTGCAGGGTGGAACTGGCTCACCTTTGAGGTCCCTGCAAACCCTAGGACTGAGTGATTCTTTGAACAATGAGTATGTTTTAGAGATAACCATGGATTTCCAACAGAGCTTTAAAGTAACCCCTCCCCAAAGGGAGCACAGACATGTCCCTAAGCCCAAGGAACTTAAAGTTTTACTGGAAAAACAAAAATAGCAGGTGAGTCTGGAATTAGAGCAACATGAAAGCACAGACAGCCAACTGCTAGACCAGAAGAACCCAGAACACCTGCAAGCCAGTGTGAGCTGAGACATCAAGGTGTCCTTGGGCAGGGGGGCTGGTATTTGAGTGGCATCAGATTTTAGACACATGAGAGCAATGATCATGCCAAGAGAAAAGGAGGAGAACAGGAAAAGGAACACGGAAGGAGCCAAAGGCTCATCAGAATATACAGAGAGGAGAGACTCTGTGCTTAATGGGTGGTACTATTGAAGGATGATAGAGGATATGAAATGGAATATGGGTCTACATAGAAAAGAGTGTCCCAAAAAAGTCTAGGATTTTAGAAGCTGTTGTTACTGCACCAGGTGTGGGAGTCAGAGATGGCATAGTTCATTTATTCTTCCACCAAACATGTATTGAGCACCTACAATGAGCCAGCCACTAGGGACAGACAAGGTTTCTTGATTAATGGGATTCACATCCTAGAATGGGCATTGCAGGAGGGAGTCAGTGAAGTAAACGCATTTTCAAATTTTTTGGTAGAGTAAGTGCTATGAACACAGTAAAATGGGATAAGTGAATAGAGAGTATATTGGAAGTGGGATTACTTTAGATGGAGTGGGCCTCTATCTCAAAAGACAGGGACCCTCTGAGAAGATCACTTCTGGGCTGAGATCTGAATGATAAGAAGGAGACAGCCGCATAAAGATCCTGAGGACCTCTGGGAAGGGAACAGCAAATGCAAAGGCCCTGAGGCAGGAGAGAGCTTGGCTTGTTGGAGGAACAGCAAGAGACTTGTTGTTGGGGCCCGGTGAACAAGGCGCAGATGGTAGGACGTGTACATGGGCCAGGCATACAGGGCCTCCTGAGCCATGAGGAGAAGAGGCTTGGGGTGTAGAAGGTGCGCTTATGGTAGATGGCCACAGAGAAGGGGCCTGTCCCAAAGTTTCTCTGCACCTTCTCTTCTCAGAGACCAGAAAACTTCTTGACACCAAACAACAGCAAGGCTCTTCCTACCTTGGACCCCAAGATCCTAGATGAGAAGCTGGGAAGCATCCGAGAGTCCTGGTCCAAGGCCACAGTGAGCTCCACAATGGACCTGAGCATGTCCACTCCACAGGAAGTAGAGGAGGAGCCTCTGGTGCCTGAGATGTCCCCCCACACAGTGAGTGTCTCTCCCCAGGTGGGAAGGGCTGGGGCAGGGATGAGGCCATGGGAAGGGGACTTGGCTGCCATCTGCAGGACTGGCTCATGCCTCAGGTGGCCAGTAGACCTCCCCTTAGGCACACTCTGCATGTGAGTTACCCCAAAGTCAAACTGCTGAGAGCTGTGGCTTCCTTTGCAGAGTCTCTTCACCTTTTGAGCAGAAGACTCTCGTGTTATTTCGTTCAAAGCAAACCCATGCAACACTTGTAAGCCAGGGCTCCATTTATGTGTGTAGGCATCAACTCAGAACTTCCTGAGGTGCATGGCCACGGGGTAGTGGGAAGCACCCTCAAGAGATTCATTTTAACTTATAAAAGGAGAAATTGGAGCTCAAAAAAGAGGACAGCAATTTTGGTGACAGAGTCTGTGTCCTCCATCATGGGAGCTGCTGTGTCTTCCTGTTGCCGGTTGAGCAGATGCTCAGAAAGGGCTGGTGGAGGTGGCCAAAGTGACGTCCTAATTTGCTGAGGGGTCAGTGCTGGGTCTTAGCCCTTGATGCAGACGCTAAAGAATGGGCCACCAAAGAGACAGTCCAGGGAGATGCTGCCAGTAACCGTGGCTGAATTCTTGTGTGGCTTCCTCCCTTGTTCCACAGCGGGTCCCATGGGGAATACTGCTCCGGAAGATCTTGAGAAAAGGCCCCAGACAAGGCCATCAGTCCATAGGGAAGCCCAAGGCATCCTCCTTCCAGGACCTGACCCCCTCCACCGACAGCCTCCTCATCTTCCCCTGGCACTTCTGCACCTTTCTGGAACATGTCCCATCGGATGAATAGGAAGGCTGGCTGGCTGCTGGGCATGGCCAGGTGCTTCCACATGAGCACCGCTGCCCACCCTGGAGCAGGCTTGCCCCTGTCAGGCACCACAGCACTCACGGGCCGTCTTTATATTTCCTCCTCTCACCTCTGGCCCTTGCAGAAACAGCCCTTGGGATCAACATCCAGCTCAGCCATAAACTGCACTGAAAATAAAGAAACCATGTCTTTGGGGATTTAGGGCAGCATGAATAACCCACTTCCTCCTGCCTTCCCCACATCCTGGCCACGTGGTTCCCCCTTCTTGTGCCTCTAAGCAGAGGTAGCAAAGGAAAGAGAGGCCGGGCACATGCCAACTTCTGTAATCTCCCCACTTGGGCAGGCCGAGGTGGGAGGACCGCTTGAGCCCAGAAGTTCAAGACCAGCCCTGGCAACATAATGAGATCCTGTCTCTGTAAAAAATTCAAAAAATTAGCCGGACATGGTGGTGCATGTCTATAGTCTCGGCTACTCAGGAGCCTGAGGCAGGAGGATCACTTGAGCTTGGGAGGCCGAGGTTGCAGTGAGCTATCATGGTGCCACTGTACTCCAGTTTGAGTGACAGAACAAGACCCTGTCTCAGGAGAAAAACAAAACAAAAGAAAAAACAGGCCAGGAAAGAAAGAAAAGGGAAAGGAACATGGGAGGGGAGGAGAAGGTGTCCCTCCCTGGTCTCAGCTCTGCAGAGGGCCCACAGCAACCTCTCCTGCTCAGCTGCCCAGGAAGGGCCAAACAGCCAAGACTCCGCCCTCCCCAAGTTAAGCCCACACCATCTCCCAAAGATGCAGACCTCAGCCCCTGAATCACACTACCTCTGGGAGCAGGAGCCTCAAGCACCCCCTGGCTGGGCAAGCTTCTCACATCGGCCAGCTGGGCACTGACACAGCACAACCAAGGAGGGGGAAGTACCCAGCCCCGCCCCTGGTACTGGGCATGGCAGGGACTCCTTCCTTCGGAGTCTGCTGGGTAAAGCATCCAAGGTCTGAACTGAGGTCAACAGGTTTGAGAGTCTGGATTATTTGAGAGAAACCAGAGACAGGTGTCTTAATACCATGGATTTGTTTGTGGGAAGTGAGACACAAATGGCTGGAGTGGGTTGGGTTGGAGTCTGCACTGTGCTTACAAAACGTGATGATGATGGTGATGGTGATGATGGAGGAGGAGGAGCAGAGAGGAAAAAACGGAGTGTAGGAAGAAATGGCCTTTAAATATAGAATGGATCTGAGAGGGGGGCAATATAAACAATGTTTTCAACATCTGAAAGAATATTAGAATAATGTGGGCAGTGGCCAGTCTTGATTTTCTCTTAAGGATTAAACCAGAAGAGATGGGACAAGACTGCAGCTTGAGAAGTCAAGGCTAACGAGGAAGTGTTTTTTGTTTGTTTGCTTGTTTGTTTGTTTTGTTGTTATTGTTTTTGTTTGTTTGTTTAACATGGAGTTTGGCTCTTGTTGCCCAGGCTGGAGTGCAATGGCACAATCGCAGCTCACTGCAATCTCCACCTCCCAGGTACAAGTGATTCTCCTGCCTCGGCCCCCGAGTAGCTGGGATTACAGGTTCCCGCCACCACGGCCAGTTAATTTTGTATTTTTAGTAGAGATGGGGTTTCTCCATGTTGGTCAGGCTGGTCTCAAACTCCTGACCTCAGGTGATCCACCCGCCTTGGCCTCTCAAAGTTCTGGGATTACAGGCGTGACCCACCGCGCCCTGCCAGGAGATAGTGTTTTTGAGCAACAGTAACCCTTGTGAGTGGCAGAGAAGGGGAGGAGAAAGAAGGGGCCTGGGAGCGCTAGGGTGGGATTCTGGGAGGCTCTGAGTGATAACAAAGGGTCAGGGCTGCTGCCCCTTAGACACATACTGCAGAGGTGTTGTGAGCTGGGTCTGATGGAGAACTCAAGCATGCTCACCCTGGGCATCACCCCTAGCACTCCCTGCAGTGGCTCATTCACCCAGAAAGAGTGCTCCTGGTACCTCTACCCTTCCTCTTGCTGGACACCTGATGAGGCCTTAAGAACTGGCTGCTAGCCCTGGTTTGCTATCAGGTTAGGGTCACTCAGCCACCACCATCCAGCCCTTGAACGAAAGAGCCCACTGACTTCCACGCCTCTGGGCTCCAGGGCCCTGCCCAGGCCTGGCCCAAGACAGATGTTGATAAATGCTTGTTGGGCAATGGAATAGCACCCCTGGCTGGGCAGCAAGAGAATCGAAAGAACCTTAGAAAGTATCTAGACTGATTCTCTCATTTTACAAAGGGTAGATGAGGTGGCCCAGGGATGGGCAGGAATGGGCCTGCCCAAGGCTTCCTGACATGGCAATCTCATGCCGCCTTGCATCCAGCCAAGGAAATACTAGACGCTACAGAGGCCTGCATGCTCAGCCAACCTGGCACCATCAGGTCCCCCAGAGACTCACAGAGGGGCAGTGGCCATGCCCCTCTCCCTTACCCACCCCACTCTGTTCCAGGCCCCCCATCCCTCCTTGTTTCTAACTCTTAACTACATCCTTGTTTATCCTCTCACCCCTGGTTCGGTCCCCCAACTCATCATTTCTCTGTCTCACTCCCTCTCTCACTCTCCTCGCTCTCTCTCACTTTCCTTAGATTTACCAGGCTAGCTATTTCTACCTCTGACACTTTGCCCTAGTTGGAGCCTAGAGACCCAGCCCCCAGCCCCAGCTCCTCCCCACTGGCCAGAGCCCAGAGGGATCACGGCAGGACCCCGACACACACATGCACGTAGCCGGTAGATCCCAGTCACAGGCAATAGAACGTGAGTGGGTAGCAACAGCGTACAGCCCCGTGACAAGCCCAGGTAGCGCAGCTGTGTGGCAATGGGTCACTGTTCCATAGCAACCAAACAAAATTACATAGCAATGGATGAACTCAGCGACCAAGAGGCACAGTGACAAGCAATCGAACGTGGCCGTGGAGTGGTGGAGTGGAGTTGCATAGCAATAGACCCAAGCCGTAGCATATCACACAGCCCCGCACTGCAGAAGGGCGCAATCACAGGAATGAGTCCCGAGCGCAGTGTGGAAGCCATGGGCAGAGGTACAGAGCAGTAGAGGATCCTTCGGTAGCACTGGGACACAACTGAGAAGCAGTGGCACGGTCACAGTGTGTGTGGCTCCTGGACATGTGGCCAAGGAGCGGTGGCCAGCAGCAGGGCCCAGGGCTGGAGCAGCGGGCGCCCGTGACATGGCAGTGGCTATGTAGTAGAACCGCCTCCCTCACGCTGGGCTGTTGCCTCTGGCTGAGCCTCTCGGCATCCCCTAATGTCTGAAGTGCGTTTGTCTATATCCAGTCTCATCGTGCGTTCCCCAGGGGCCAAAAAACAATTTGATTTCTGATTCCCTTCAGATCCTACTTCAGCTTAATAGGAAATTGAATATTTTCTGCAGAGAAAAGCACCTTGGGAATGGATGGGAGTGGAGAAGAGGAGGTCTGTGCCTCTCACTGCGTTGCTGCCTCCTGCCCCCAGGCCTGCCTGTCCCACCCCTACAGCCCGCTGAGTCCACGGCGGCTCCCTGCCCCTGGATGTGCCCCTGATCCAGCTCATTCCCTGGCTGCGGCCCAGCCAGTTCTCACCTTGGAATACTTGGTTTTGACACAGGCCTTTTGGGTTCCGTTTTGTCAACATGGTGCAAAGCTCTGGTCTTGGGTGGGCCCGCTGAGGTCAAGGACCCACGGGTATGGTCTTGGGTCAAGTGTAGGGCCTGAGGCAGAGGTAGAGGAAGCCTTATCCCCTTCCTGAGCAGCTCAGGAAGCCATTGGGAAGAGGTGAGCCTTGAGGTGAGCCTTGAAGTGATCGTGAAGAGTGAGGTGTTCAGGTTCATCCTGAACATGGCAACTCTCCAAACAGTCAACAACCTGCAAGCATCTGCCTTTCACTCTCTGGGCACCCTGAGCCCACCTCATGTGGAGCCAGGCCATGTCTCCCAACACCAGGAGAGGGGGCAGGTAAGCCGAGGGGTCTCCATGTCTCATCTAGATGGACCGACTTCCACCGCAAAGGGCTTCTGAAACGCCTGCCATGTGCCTGGGCTCCCCATTCCTCCAGCCAGTCAGAAAACCAGAACTCTCCACCCTGCTGTGTGCCCAGCCCTGTGTCTATCTGGGGCAGGGACATGGGGACAAAGTGGCCAAGCACCTCAACTCTGGGAATTCCCCAGCAGACGGGAGCAAACCATACCCAGGGAGATTAGTGGCACAGAATAGGTACACTGTAAATACTTGGTAGGGATGAACAGGTAAAGGAGAGGCATGGCTGGGACAATGCAGCTTTTTAACTGCCACACTTACCCAGGACTGTGGGACACACCTAGTGAGTCCTCAGTGAATGAGAGAGAGTTGGGGAGGTGCTGGAGAGGGGGAGAGGCAGACAGGGAAGGCTTCCTGGAAGAGGTGGGCTGCTTTGGATAGAGAGGAAGATGTGGTCATTTGCTATGCAGGAAGTGTATATTTAGTGCTGTTTCCAGTGCAGAAATTCAAGCACAGGGTTTCCTCTCTCCTCTCTCTGTCTCCTTCCCTCTCCTGCCCTTTCTCTCTCCCTCTCTCTCTCTCCCTCCCTGCTCCTCCTCCTCCTCCCTCCCTCTCCTTTTTTTTCTCTCTCTCTCTGTCTCCTCTGTTTCCCTCCCTCCTTCTTCCTTGCTCAGAGGAGATTTGTGACAGACCAGAGGGCCCTCATACCAGGAGATGAATAATTGACAAGGATTGTTAAAAGATTCAGTGGAGTTTTTCCAACCTCCTCACACTGGAATAACTCATTTTTTTCATTCTGTGTTTGAAAGCCTTTCCCCTCCCTCCACTGGTCTCCTCACATCCCCGCCCCCTCTGAGCATATCGCTTTTGTTTCTCTTCCTTTCTTGAGTCTGCTGGACCCTAGAACAATTCAGCCTTAATCCCTCAGTTTCTCTACATCCCTTCCCCAGCTTCCCCCACCTCACTTACCCTGCCTCTGAGGGTGTAGGTTGACTTCAGCGGAGACAGCCTCATATCATGAGTGCAGAGAGGAAGGAGGACCACGGAAGCTGTGGCCTCTCCCAAGTCCCACAGTGGCAGAGGTGGGGGCTCAGTCCTCAAGAAGGCAGGCCTCCCAGCACAGGGACCCCTTTCCTCAAAGGCAGGCGGAGAGGGGCTCTGGGGATGCCAGGTGTCCATGTGCCTTGGTGTCTCCATCTGTAGCCCGGGAGAGCTGCTTACCCTACCCTACCTGCCCCTCAGGATCAGATGGGAGAGGTGAGACCCCACAGAAAGGGCGGCTGACCGTGTAGCAGAGACACCCCTGAGCCTTGTCCTTTCTGTCTGGCTGGCATGGCCCTGGGGTGACCACCCATCCCTGTGGCCCAGAACTGAGGGGTTTCCAGACTACGGGGTGTTCAGTGCTTAAACCAAGACAATCCCAGGCAAACCTGGACGGGCGCCACCCTACATGGCACAGAAACCTCCCCTGCCCCAGGTCTGCCCCACTGGAGGTTGCCACACAGCCTCCCTCATCCACAGGGCACACCCCACCTGCCCAGCCTGGCCCAGCTCCATGCTGTCCCTGCACTCACACTGCTCCCACTGCTCCTGGAAGTGACCACGAACTTCCTTCCCTTCTCTGGACCCCAGTTCCTGCCTTTGACAGCTCAGGAGGTGGGAGCAGATGTTCCCGAGTACCCTGGGGCTCCTGCCCCCACGCCCACACCCAGGATGGGGGCTGCAGCATGGTGAGGGTGTCGGCAGTCAGACCCAGCCTCCACTCCTCAGCACCACCTGCTGGCAGGTGATGCCCTCTGAGTAGGAGCCTTCTGAGGCTGCCAGCAGCAGTCACCAGGGAAGGGACTCGGAGCACCCCTGCACACTGCCCATGTCAGTGGCAACAAGCAACAGGAACTTCAGCCCGGGGTGGTGGCATCGCAAAGCCCCAGGAGCCTGGAATTGGCCACCAGGAGCAGGAATAAGCAGGCCTCCCAGGGCCGCTAGTTCAGGCACCAAGCCCAGCCTGGGAGCAGGGTCACCCAGGCCCTGGGAGTCCAAGAGGACCCAGGGCCCCAGCTCCTTTGGAACCAAGAGAGGCAGAGGAACTACAAGAGACAGAGACAAAGAGGCCGGAGCCAGCCGGGGCCCACCCAACGGCCTCCAGACAGATGCCCCTGACTCAGTGCCCTTCAGGCCATCCCACGCCAGCCACAAGACACATTCCCAAAACGCTGGCCACCTCAGCCTTTCACTGCTCCCCTCAATCTCCATAGCCCCTGACTCTACTGCCCAGCGTGACTGCCCCACTTGCTGGGTTTGTCCTCTCTCCCAGTCACCTCTCCAAGCGCCCCTGTTCTATGCAGCACACACCCACAAGCTCCTGCCCAGGCCCAGCTCCCCACAGGCAGGAAGGCTTTTCAGGGCCCCGCCCTCCTCAGCTCCTCCCTTGCACTCCTGCAGGCCCTGAGCTGGGAGCACCGTGTGCGTGTGGACGGGGCGGTTGCGGGGTGGGGGCGGGGGCGGGGGCTGGAGGGGGTCTGACACATGAATACTAAAGACCGGGCATCAGACCTGAGCCAGAGCTGAGAACACTCCACCTCTTCTCCCCTTCCTGTCCCTCCCCCAACTCTGACCTTTGATTCTTCCAGTTCCTAAACACAATCACACACAGTGCTTACCAAGCATTTTAGTAAGAGAGAGGGGGGAAGGGTGGAGAGGAAAAATAAGGATCACATCCCACATGCGTCTGTTAGCTCCCTCTGCAGACCTCTCCTCTCATCTGCGTAGCTCTTGCAGGCTTGAGTTCCGTCTCCACCACTCCAGAGCTGTGTGGCCTTAGATGAATCACTCCACCTCTCTGATCCTGTCTCCTCCTTGTTAAGTGGAGGGAATATTGTCACTCTGTCCACCTCTTGAGACTCTGGGGAGGATTAACAAGAGAATGAGGGGCCGTGTGTTGGAAACTGTAAAGGGCCGTCCACTTTGCAGGAAACTTAATGGTCACTGTGTTCTTGGAGCTCTGCGATCAAGGCTGTGAACAAAAAGACAGGGAGCAAAAATCCCCCAGGCCTCTCCCTCAGACCCTCTCTGGCAGGGCTGTTCCCAGACCCCTAACCCACTTCTCCTCCCTCCTTCCCCCATCCCTCCCAGTCTCAGCGGGCCATTCTCCTCCTCCATCCATCACCTGAGACTAAAGAGATTAATAAACGAGACTCATAACTCAGCTGCTCGGATGCAGCAGATATTTACGGCTCCGTTTCAATTTGCAGAGAGATTAAGTGTTTGTCGATTTACTGTCTGTTGGTGTGTGCAAAGCGGCTGAGCAAGGCCCCCTGCCGGCCAGTCCCCTCCCCCACTCCACATGCCCCACACATGTGTGGGCTCCTCACCTCCCATCCCCAGCCCTGGGCCCTGGAGCTGATAGGGAGCCCAGTGCTGCCCTGCCAGGCAAAGCTATGGGTCACTCAGTGGGCCTGTCTTCCTGACCCACCTGGCCAGGTCCCTAAGCTGATTAGAGGGCCCACTCACCCTCCTCCAGCCTGGTCCCTCCCCACCTGGTATATGTGCCCTGGACCCCAAGCTCCACCCTTCTAGAACATCTCTCAGTACCCAACACCCCAAAATTCCCTGCCCAAATGGGCCTGAACCTGCTTTTTTTTTTTTTTTTTTTGAGACGGAGTCTTGCTCTGTCACCCAGGCTGGAGTTCAGTGGCGTGATCTCAGCTCACTGCACCCTCTGCCTCCCAGGTTCCAGCGATTCTCCTGCCTCAGCCTCCCAAGTAGCTGGAATTACAGTTGCCCATCACCGCACATGGCTAATTTTTGTATTTTTAGTAGAGATGGGGTTTCACCATGTTGGCCAGGCTGGTCTCAAACTGCTGACCTCAGGTAATCCTCTGGCCTCAGCCTCCCACAGTGCTGGGATTATAGGCATGAGCCATCGTGCCGGGCCTGAACCTGCTTTTGAGGGTTATGCAAGCTTCTTTCTGAAGTCCACACTTCTAAGGGTTGAATACTTTTGTGGGGGTGCACCCCGAGGCCCAAGGAGCGATGGCTATTTGCAGAAAGCACATGCTAGGAGCCTCCATTTCTGCTCTAGTACTGGGCACTACAGACATTACGGGTGGGCTTGGAGAGGGGAGGCTTCCATAGAGCCCCCAGCCTAACTGGGGACAAGCCTGCAGAAGCCAAAGGAAGTGACAGCCCGGGGAGGCAGTGGGCCAAGGGAAATGAGACAGCAGGGAAAGAGCATCACCCCAGGGGCTGAGGGGAAAGGACTCGAACCTCAAGGATGAACAGTGCTTCAGGAGCCAAGAAGGGGGCATGTGAGCACAGGGAGCAAAAGTGTCTGGTGGCTCCCCACCTTCTCAGACCCCCAGCTGTCTCTCCCTTCCCTGCTGACTTTGTAGTCTGGCATATGCACCTACTCATTCATTCATGCATTCATTCGTTCATTCGACCAGGCTTTTTGAGCTTCTACTCTGTGCCAAGTCTGGTTATCCACTGCACAGATTCCTCCACTCATTTGTGCAGCCCCAGCAGGTATGAGTCCCATTTCCACCACCCAAGAGCTGTGTGGCCTTGAATAAATCACTCTGTCTCTCTGATCCTGTGTCTTCATTGTTGAGTAGAGGAAATACTCTCCCTGCCTCTTTGAGGCTTTTGAGAGGACTGACAGGAGAGTGGGTGAATGCATTAGAAACTGTAAAGGGCCGTCCACTTCGGCACTTTGCAGGAGGCCGATTAATAGTCATTGTGTTTCCAGGATCCCTTGAGACTAAGGAGGGTGAGGGGAGGCAGCACAACTCACCCAGGCCTCTCCTCACCCCTCTCCAGAAGTTCACCCGCAAGATAGGTGACAGTCACATAAAGATAATTCCGTACCAGGGTCCCTGTCCTCAAGAAGTCCCAATTCAGCAGGGAGACACATCAGAAATGGGTGGAGGAGAGTATGGTCAAGGCTGGGGCTCAGGCTACGCAGGGGACTGTGGGGACACAGAGGGGGTGGGGTGTACCTAATCCTTACCCCCGTCCACCCCCGCCCCAGACAGAGCGCACTCTCTAGAGAATGCCAGGGTAAGTCTGCAGATGCCACTGATAAGCAAGAGAGAAAAGCCAGCCAAGCGTCACGGTGGGTTAGTACGAAACCATAGCAGATCTTTGCTTTGTTGGTGGAAGAGAAATGAAATTCCTCTTGTTCCTGCAAGAGGAATCTGTTGGTCTGTGGAGTGGAAATTACGAATTAGTGTGTGTGCGCCTGTCTCTCTACAGGCCTGGCCTGGGGTCTCCCCAAAAGGCACTGTGAGGCCCCAGGGCTAGTCCCTTCCCTGTCTGGACCTTAGTTTCCTTATCTGTATAATGGAGTGAATGCCTCCCTCCAGTGAGGGATGAGAAAGCCTTAGCGGTGTGGAGGAAAGAACGGATGGGATGGGTGGAGTAATGGACTGGCCAAATCAGGGCCTGGCCCTAAGTACCCAGAAGACTGGGCTCAGAGGAGATAAGGATGAGGTCACTCCGGGCAGAGGCCACCCAGGGAGAGAGGAAATTAACAGCAGAGAGAGTGCTGGGCAGCAGGAGCATCAGGAGACCTGGAGTCAGTTCCTACTTGGGGAGTCAGCCTGGCTGACCCTTCCCCTCCTGGGCCTCGGTCTCCCCTTCCGTGGAGTGAGGAGCCTGGTCTTGACAATTTCCTCCTCCATCCCAGCAAACAAGGCAGGCGGAAGCAGGATAGCCTCCTGGCACTGCTCCTTAGTGAGATGGCCCGTGTTGCTGGGTCTTGCTGTCCATCCTTAATTAACGGTGGGCGGTCGAGGCAGGAGTGGAGTACTCTGAGTAACTAAAGCCAAGATGATGAGGCCATAAATTTCTGAGGGCTTGAATCATCGATTGGTGAGGGTGAGGTGAACTGTAGAACCAGGAACCAAAGAGTTGCTAACCTGGGAGGTGGGGCTGGTCCCTTCTGCACACCGCAAGCCCAGCCCAACCTCAGCACTCATTTTAATAACACTAAGTGTTCCCATCAAGATTCACTGAGCTCTTACTCTGCACCCAGAGCTTTAGTCATAATCTCATGTAATCCTCGCTCCAGCCTGAAAAGGAGCATACAATTATCATCCCCACTGTATAGGAGAGGAGACTACGGATCACCCAATAACCCTCCCAGGGCCACCAGACAAGACCGAGGGGGCATCTTGGTCGAACACGTCTGGGGTCTCCAGCCCAGCGCCTGAGCCTTGGCCAAGCCTGGTGACTCAGAAGTTAGGGGCCTGGTGAGCTTGACTCACCATCTTCCCAGCCCATCTGGGAGGAAGAGCTGCCTCAGTTTCCTAGTAAACACCAAGACAAGCTCTGTGACTGCGGGCCCCACCCCCACCCCACCCCCGAGCCCACCTGGAACGTTTGAGAGTACAAGCAAGGCCCACATACCATATGTCCAAACCCCAGGTCATTAAAAGTTATAAATCAAGCAGAAGCTAGCAAACTCCAAAATATGTTCCATTCCTCTACCTCAATAAATACACCTTATCAACAACCTCAAAGAATTCTCAGATTCCACACTGGCCCCTGGCAGTGTGGGGAGAACCACTCCCAGGCTCCCACCCCCAACCCACCTGTCCGCTTTTCTTCTTGCCCAGCTGTTTCAGTCCCACCTATGAGACTCCGTGTACATAAGGATATACCGCCACCTTCAGGAGGATAGGCCCTGGAAGCAGGGGAGTGCCAGGATCCCAGTTACCCAGGGTGAGGTCTAAAGCTGGCACACGCTCTGGGTGGGCACATCCCCTTGGCACCATCACCTCCTCACCCCATGGGAAGGGTTGTGCCCCAAGGAGGGCCAGAGCAGGACCCTCCAACACACACAGCCCAGGGCTGGAGCCCCTCTTTTCCAGGGCTGAAGGCAGGACTGTCCCTCCCCACTAGCTTGGCAACTCTATCAGGGAGCACTCCTGAGTTCAGATTAAATGTTTTTCAGTACAATCCAATTTCCTCCTGACCCAGGGACTAGAAAAGCCCAATCCATGTGCGCAGACACACACACACAGACAAACACACACACAAACCCCACATTTGGTGCTAAATATACAATCAAGTCCACAGATAATAGAGACCAGCCAGTTCACTCCCAGTTTAATCAGATAAAACGCTCATTCATCGGCTCCTGCCAGCAGCTGCCTGCCGTCCCCTCCTTAGGGCGGAGTCGAGACGGCAGGGAGGGCCTGTCGGGGAAGGGGCCCAGACTTGAGTGGCTTGAGCATGTGGGCTGCGCCTTTAAATCTTCAAAGAGGGGGGACAGCGTTGCCCACAGGGGACTAATTATCCTTCAGCCTTTAGCCAGCTCTTATTCAAACAGACAAAAGGGGGCTGAGCAGCTCTGGTGGCACTGAGCCTCTGCAGCAGAATTTTTTCCACCCTCAGATATGCAAATCCACCTCCACCAGGCAGACCCTGGGGGTGTGCTGCACAGGGCCTCAGGGATTTGGAAGGGCCAGGAAGGGCAATGGCAGCTGGACCCTCTCAGAAGACTAGTTTGGGAGGCTGAAGGCATCTGGTTCTTCCTCCTCATGCTGCTAGAGAGGGTCCCGTGGAGGCCAAGATGAAGGCACCACCCTCCCGCCTTCTACTGTATGTGGGCGGGGGGCTCCTGTAGAGGGCCAGAGGGTTCGCTCAGGGAGCTGGCTCAGCATCTGGGAGCTGACTGTCCAGATGGGGTCCTCCTGCCCACCTCAGCCTCCCTCCTCCTAGGACACAGCCGCCAGGTGACCTGTCCCAAGCCCACATCTAGACATGCTGCCCCCTGCCTTGAACCCATGCACGGTTCCCTCGCCTGCAGCAGGACCTCCTCAGCCTGATGGGCCCTGGAGCCTCTGAAGCCTGTGCCTCAAGCCTTTACCTGAACCCAGAATATTCTATCCACGCTCAATGGCAGTGGTGCCTACTCCTAGCTCCAGGCCCGTGCTCCTGGCTCACTCCACCTTGTACCCCTCCCCCAACTCCACCCTGGGTGCCTAGCGCACCCTGGGTGCTCAGTAAGTGTGTGCCCACTGAATGCACAGAATGCCCCTTCCTGAGCAGCTTGGTGGACCAGGGGTGGTCTGGATCACAGAGGTGTTTGCCTTGTACTCAGCTCCCAGCCAGCACCTATAGGAACCTCAGTCCCTTTAGCTGGGAAATGGGGACAGTGCTAGCCCTTACCCCCAGGCTGGCTGTGAAAACCCCATAGTGCCTCTAGAGGCTCTGGGAGCCATGAAAAGCTTCTGGCACCTTGTTGCTCACAGTGGGGGGTGAAGAGCACGGTGTAGGAGAGTGGAGAGGGTCTGGGAACCAGATTCCATCTCTCTCGGCCCCTCCAAGATCCTCATCTTATACCACTATCGGCCATTCCCTCAGGGAATCTATTCACCCACTGCGGATGGGTCTGTGTCCCACCCATTCCATTCCAGACCAGCCGAGTCCTCCACCTGCCATCTCAGCAGGACAGCCTGGACCTTAAGTATGAGGGGAACTTAAAACCTCTGAGAGAAGCCGGCGCAGTGGCTTACCCCTGTAATCCCAGCAATTTGGGAGGCCAAGGCAGGAGGATCGCTTGAGACCAGGAGCTCAAGACCAGCCTAGGTAACATAGAGAGATGTCATCTCCACAAAAATTTTTAAAAAATTAACTGAGTATGGTGGCACGTGCCTATAATCCTAACAACTTGGGAGGCTGAGGTGGGAGAATTGCTTGAGCCTAAGAGGTCGAGGCTGCAGTGAGTCATGTTCCCGCCACTGCACTCCAGCCTGGGTGACAGAGTGGGACCCTGACTCAAACAAAATAAAAACAGAAACAATCTGGGAGGACGGTTAGGAGGCGGAACTGGAGACGGGCTTGGTGCAGAAGGCCTGGCTTATCAGAATTTGAATTCTGAGACCAGGCGTGGTGGCTCACGCCTGTAATCCCAGCACTTTGGGAGGCTGAGGCAGGCGGATCAACAGCGGTCAGGAGTTCGAGACCAGCCTGGCCAACATGGTGAAACCCCGGCTCTACTAAAAATACAAAAATTAGCTGGATGTGGTGACAGGCAGCTGCAGTCCCAGCTACTCAGGAGGCCGAGGCAAGAGAATTCCTTGAACCTGGGAGGCGGAGGTTGCAGTGAGCCAAGATGGCACCATTGCACTCCAGCCTGGGTGACAAGAGCGAGACTCCGTCTCAAAAAACAAACAAACAAAAAAAGAATCAGCATTCTAAGAGTGGGTATCATAGGAGTTCTTATCTAGAAGGCGGGAATGATGGTCACTAGTAAAGAAGCAGCAGTCACTCATATTAGCCAGGAAAAGGCAGTGTGGTCATATCTGTGGTTTGGACGATGACCATGTTTTATCTGTGTTCACACACATAACAGAGTGGTCAGAGAGTGGGCTGGTATGATGTGAATTTCGTTCAACAGAAGGACACCAGTGCCTGGCTGTGGCGCCAGCTCCCGGCCACCAGGGGCTGCTTCTCTTTCTTGGTAGCTTCAGACAGTGACCCAGAAGAGATGAAAGGGACAGATGTAGCACTGGAGAGACTTTGCTTATGTAATCTTCACTACACCCTCTCCTCACTGTACAGATGAGGAAACTGAGGCTCCGAGAGGCAAGGTGCTCATCAGAGTCCGGAGCGACTGGCAAAACTAGAATGGAAACCCAGTTGATGTTCCCTCTGGCTGCAAAGTCCCTTTCACCCCCTTGCCCTTGCCTGGAGACTGAGTCTCTGCCCGATCCTCAGGGCCATGTGGTCCCGAATTGTGTCCCCCGGACATCCCAGCTGGGCACATCTCCCTGCAGGGGTTCACCCCGCCCGTGGCAGGCCAGCCGCAGCGTCAGCAGCCGCCCCAGCCCAGGAGGCTCCCCAATGCCGTGCCTAGAGGTGTGAAGGGTAATGAGGCCCCATAATTAAGGTTTCTGAAGACGTGGCTGGGAGATTTATAGACAGGCTTTGTCAATAATTGTGCTACCGGCTGCGGATCCAGCGAGACGTCGATAAGTGCTCGTTACAGCTTCTCCCTGCTCCCTGCCCTGCAGCCCCCGCCCCTCCTGAGCCGTCAGCCTGCCTGTTCATGGCGTCTATGCACACAGGCTTCGCTCAATTAATTTGCACTTGTTGGTACCATCTGTTCCTTTCGTGTGTCCTTATCGGGAGTATGTGTGTCCTCCCTCCTGCTCAGATGTGACAGTGCAACCCTCCTCATACATACAGGGGCTTCCTGGGCAGGCTCACATCTCCCCTCTCAGACGGGGCTCCTCAGGGTGGGACACTGTCTATCCCCCTCAGTCTAGGACCCCTGAAGGCAAGGCCAAGTCTTCATCTTCATCTCCCCAACCCAACACCCACAGCTTCTCTCCCTGCTGAGCCAAGCTTGGTCTGGGATCCTTACAGACCCTTCTGAGTCTGACTCCACCAGGCAGGGCCTCAGCCCTCCAGAGGAAGCTTCCAGACCCCAGACCAAACCAGGCCCTGGAAGGCTGGCTACCTCTGGGTGCTGGGAGGCAGGGAATTGGTTCTGGTCCCAGCTCTGGCTTCCATCGCCTGAGCTGTGGCAGGTTCCTGCCCTGAGAACAGTGGTATCTTTGAGTCACAGGGTGGGAAGGGGCTGAGAAGCCACTTGGAAGTCTCTGTGTCCCTTGAGCAGCATTGGTCAAAGGTGGTACAGGGACCAAGGCTTGGACAGCTCTAGAGTGGGGGTGGGTCATGGCCTAGTGGCTCCAGGATGCCAGGGCAGGTGGCCCACCCAGATAACTGAGAAACGGCAGCATCTCAAGGACGCCTTCCCTTGGTTGCCTCCTCACCCCAAGGTTTTGGGCAGCCAACATCCCAGCCTGCTCTTATCAGGGTCATTCTGTCCTCTGGAAGGCCTCTCGGTCCCTTCCAGCCCAGCACAGATTTCTAACCCCTGAGGGCTGTGAGTGCTGAGCCCGCTCTGCCGCAGAAGTGCTAGACAACTTCTTACCCTCTCTGGGCTCTGGGTCCTGCGTAGCACGTTGGATTTGTTTAGAAGGCAACCAGACCTTATTCTGGGAGGGTCTTTGGAAATTCACAAGCATGTCTGGTGCCAGCATCCAGGCCCAGCCCAGTCCACTTTGCTTGCCTATAACAGGCTCGACAGCTGGGCCTTAGACTTGCATCCAAGGTCCCATGACTGAGCTCTGCAGCCACTCGAGTCTCATCTCCTACCAGCCCCTCCTCCCCACGTGTCCTGACTGTCTGCACCCCCACAGTGTACCAGGCTGCTGTGCACCTCCACACCTGTCCTCCTGCTGTTCCCTGTGCTAGGACTGTGTCCCCTCCTTATGCCTGTATCACCTGATGAACTCCTACTCATCCCTCAAAACCCATCTCCAGCTATGACATGCCCTCCAGTATACCCCTGCCTATACCCGGAGGTGAGGAGGGGGCTGGCTGAGGGGCTCCCCCGCTGCTGCATTTGCCATACTGATTTATTATGCCACACTGCCTGCTGTCACATTGACCAGAATACAGGCTCCTTGGAGACAGAGACCCCAAGCTTTGGTCACATCTGTGTCTCCAGTGCCCAGCACAGGGCCTCGCCAAGTGGGCCTGCCAAAGTGTCTCCTGAACTGGAAGGACCTCAGTCCCTGGCCTGGGTAGGGGAAAGGCAAGGCTCACTTGTCCCCTATAGATGGGAGGAGACACTCTTCTTGCCACCCTGGCTGCCCACTAATAGGATCATGGCGAACTCAAGACAGACAGTGGATTCAGTTAGGGCCAAATGCAAACACACACCACGGGGGTGGAGGGCACAGAGGAGGGGGCTTTAACTAAGCTCCCCTCCCACCCTCCCACTGCCAAGCCCCCCAGTCTGGACCCATCCCAGAGCCCCTCTGTGGGCATCACTGGCAACATGGTGAGTCCTTTGCTGCAGACAGCTACAAGCTGTGGTGGAGCACCTGGGCTGGGGATTTGGGGTGGGGGAGGGGTACAGTTCCCAGGCTCCACGTGTATTTCCGGCCCAGCGGCATTCCTGCCAGGGGAGGGTTTCAGAAATGGAAATGGTGAGCTGTGTCCCCTCAGCACAGGTCCCACCTCTGGGGGCTGGCCTCTCTGGCTTCACGGGGCCCATGTGCAGGGCACAGAACCCCAGGTGCCCATGGGCCTCCTACTAGGCTGTGGCAGAGGCCCACAGCTAGGCAGGGCCCAGAGCAGTCTGTCAGCATGCCAAAAGCAACAGCAAAAACCACCTCAGCCCCAGGAGCCTCCCCTCCCCAGCCCCAGCCCCAGCCCCCCACCCTCATGTGTCTGATGTAGTCGTCTTACCATGGGGAGTTAGAGCATTCAGGACAGCCTCAGAATCTATGAGCCAGACCTGGAGCCTGCAGGGGTCGGGGGAACAGAGCAGCCGTGGGGCTCCAGGAGATGGAGTGTGGGCTCAATGGAGGCTGTTGCAGGGGACCAGGGAGGCATCTGCACCTTCTGGTTAGACCAGCTTCAAATTTGGGTGGGGGGAGGCCACTCCTGCCAGCAGCTGAGCCTGGCTATCAACGTCCTGCATGCCCCACCCTGAGTTCAGCTGAGCCTCTGGCCCAGCAGTGGGAGATGCCACCCCGGGTGAGTGATGAAGCATGAGCCCTGCCCTTGTGGACTCCAAGGCCAGGGCCAGCTGAGGATAGGAGAGCCAGTCCCAGGGTTCTGGGTGCTGGTTATGACCCTGGAACTGGCCGGACGCAGTGGCTCACGCCTGTAATCTCAGCACTTTAGGAGGCCGAGGCGGGTGGATCACTTAGGTCAGGAGTTCAAGACCAGCCTGACCAACATGGAGAAACCCCGTCTCTACTAAAAATACAAAATTAGCTGGGTGTGGTGGCGCATGCCTGTAATCCCAGTTACTCCGGAGGATGAGGCAGGAGAATCGCTTGAACCCGGGAGACAGAGGTTACGGTGAGCTGAGATCATGCCACTGAACTCCAGCCTGGGCAACAAGAGTGAAACTCCATCTCAAAAAAAAAAAAAATTTTGGAACTAGCTCACCCATTCCAATAACCTCCCTAGCCTCCTTGTGCCTCACTCTCCTCCTCTGTGGAATGGAGCTACTTCATAGGTGACTGGAGGTGAAGTCAGACCTGTCTATTTAAGGTAGTTAGAACAGTGCCCAGCCTGTGGTGAGCTCTTGTTACTTGCCTGGTTCAGGCTCTAGAAATTCAGACAGGCGGGAAAGCCTTTTGTTAGGAGGTGGCTTTGCAGAATGACTGCAGAGACAGGAGGAAGGCGGTCCCGTCCTGTAGGTGGGGGCACCGCGTGAGCAAAGGCACAGAGGCCAGATGCACCCAACCAGTTTGTTTCCCCAGAGGTTCTGAGGCTGCAGGAAGTGGCTGGTGCTGGAGTGACTGGTCCGTGGGGAGCTGCGCTATTAAGTGTGGAGGGGGAGAGGGACGGGTGCCAAGCTGGGTGAAGGAAGTGTGGATAAAGCCCTGGTGCCACCAGGCATCTTGGTACTGGCCTTCCCTCCCTCCCCACCCCAGCCTGGTGCTTGCCCTGTTTCCTGGGACCCCCTGAAGGAGGACATCCCCCAGCCCCACAAAGAGCCCTGCCTAGCCTCAGAATGTATGAGCCAGACCTGGAGCCCACAGGGGTGGGAGCAGCAGAGCAGCCGTGGGGCTCCAGGAGATGGGATGTAGGCTCCGTGGAGGCCGTTGCAGGGAACCAGAGAGGCATCTGGACCTTCTGGCTAGGCCAGCTTCAAACTCGGGTGGGGGGAGTTTGAAGCTTAGTTATTATCTAATTACTAAGTAATTAGACAATTCACATAGTAATTGTCTTATGTGTTTCACCCAGTGATAAGGAGTGGGGAAGGGACAGGAAGTGGGGGCCCTTTAGCACCCATCTTATAGATGAAATGCCTGAGGCCAGGCCAGAGCCCCTGGGGCACATCTGGCTTCAAGGGGCAGGCTCAAGCCCCTCAAGGGTGCAGCTCCCCTCCCTCTCAGCAGCCCACACTTGTTCTGTGTCTGGTGATGGGTCCGTGAGGGTCCTCTGGGGCGCCCCTCCGGCCTCCCGCCAGAGCAGGGCTGGAAGACAGCCATGTCTAGAGCCCGGCTGAGCTCAGTGCCTGCGTCTGTGTAGTGCATTATTGATGGGGCTTCTAATTGTACGTTTCCCAAAGTCTACAGGCCTTTGATGAAAAATTCATGGCACGTGGACTCAATCGATTGGTGCACAGCAGGCGAGGGAGGACGGGGCCCCTCGCAGGGAGGGCTGGTAAAGCCTGGTCTGGGAGGCTTCTTGCCCCAGGATCTTTGGGATAGCAGGGGGCACACACCCATTTCCCTGGTGGGGAGGCTGAGGGACAGGAGCAGGAAGATCTAAGGGCCACATCTGGGTGCCAGCTGGTGGGTGACTGGTGCCATCCAGGGAGTGTGATGACCACCAGCCTCCCTTTCATTTTCCTGGAGGGGTGCTAGACCCTCCAGAGCCCCTCATTAGACTCACACAGAGGAGGGAGTAATATTTCTGGAGCCACTCTTACATGGCAGGCACTATGCTTGGAGCTGTACGATCACAACCTCATTTAATCCCCAACAGGGATGAGGTGGGCACAGTGTTGCACTCCATTTTACAGAGGAGGAAACAGGCTCAGAGAGGTTAAGTGACCTGTCCAAAGTCACACAGCTGCTTAGTAATAGAGCCCACTGTCTTTCCACTTCACCAGGCCCACTCAAATAAGAACAAATAGGAGTACAGGGATTGTCTTGTACAACTCCCCTGCCTGTCCCTATTGTTCAGAGGAAGAGTCTCCATTCAGAAAAAGTGGATTAAATGAAACTTGAGGCCTGCAACACTGACAGAGGCCAGAGGCCCCCACCCCGTGCCGAGTGCTGAGCTAGGCGCCTAGCAGTAGGGGTGGAGATTTTGAAACGGGTAGAGGTGCCTGTCTTGGCCTGTCCAGTCAGGGATTATTATGGTGCCACCATTGAGGCCCCAAAGAACACTTTCATTCATTCATTCATCCATTCAACAAGTAAATAAATATTTATGAAGTCCCAGTGCTGGTCAGCATCTTGCTAGGTCCAGATCAGGAAAGGGCCCTATCAGGAAAGTCTCTGGGACCAAGCTTGTCTGGGACAGACAGGCTGAACCCAGTTCAGCTGGGGAAAGGCAGGCAGGCCCCTCCATGCCCGAGGAGGGTGTCTCTGCAACCCAGGCTGAAGCCGTTTCTATCAGACGTTCTGCCTTCGTGACCAAGGCCGTTTCTAGGTGACAGGCGGGCTTATTTGGGTTTGTTTTTTTTTTTTTTTTTGCTTCCCAGTGAGTTTCTTTCAAAAACATCCACCCATGTCTCCACTGAACTAAAAAGAAAGGAATGTGTCCAGAGCATCAGGAAAGCAGACAGGGGAAGGCCCCAGGGGCCAGGCGTGGGGCCCTAAGCCACACTGCAGCTTCTGGGAGGAGAGAGAGCCCAGCCTGGGCTGCTGCAGTGTGGGGCAGGGGGACTCCTGAGGGGACAAAGAGGAATCGAGGAGCAGAGAGAGTGGGAGGAGGAGACTCGGGGACAGAGGGTAGGGCTCAGTGGGAGAGAAAGGAGAGACAGGGTATGGGGGTAACCAGGAGGCAGAGAAAGTGGAAAAGAGATGGGGGAGTTGAAGGGGGAGGCAGGGACCAAGGTGTTACCAAGGGCAGGTGAGGGAGGAGGGGTACTGATTCTGGGCCAGGGGAGTCAGAAGGCCGGAGCCCTGAAGGGCCCCACAGCCCTCTGCGGCCCTGCTGTCTCCTTGCCGTTCTGTGGCCAAGGAGTGAACCTTGTGTGATTTCAGCTACCCTACCCAGGCACCCCTCCTCCCCCAGAACAAAAGGGAAGTGGCCACATGGGCCTGCCTGCTTCCAGCTCAGGGCTGGGCTCGGTCACCCAGCAGGCACTTGTTGTAGCAACAGGCCCTGGGGACCCATCCTGGGGAACAGGACTGCCAGCAGTAAAGATGAGGAAGCCAGGGCCCCCACCCCCTCCAGCCCCCACGGCTGCCACAGGCCTCGGTGACAGCTTGTCTGTAAGTCGCCCCCACAGCCACTGGTTCTGGGAAGATGGGTTGGCTCCCTAGCAGCAGGTGTGTTGGGGTGTGTTGCACAGCAACCAGTAGAGGTGCTCCCAGAGCATCTACAAGTTGGAGGCATTGGCCCTTAGATGCCCATGGTCACAGGAATCTTTTGCAGGGCCCCCAGCTGCAGCCTAGGCCACCTGAGCCCACACAGTCACCCAGAGAGGGAGGAGAGAAGGCTTTTGGGAAAATCCCTTAAAGTGACCCTTGTCTCCTGCTAGCCCGGGGCCTACCTCTGGTGTCTTGGAGGTCCAGCCCCAGATCCTAGAAAGTGGCTGAGCCCGGGCTAGCCTGGGAAGGTTTGCTGGTAGTGCACGTGCAGTGCAGAGCTTCGAGGAAGAGTGGGTGTGGTAGATAGGGCATGCAGTGGAAGCAGCGGCCCAGGCCAGGGGGCTGGGGCCGCCTGGGTGAGTGCTAACCTTTCTGGGTTGGGCCCCAGTTGCCAAAGCGTTTCTGCTTCCCCTATGGCAAGAAACCCAGAGGACAACCCCAGCAAGGATCATTCCCCTCAGGGTGCAGATGAGCAGGCAGAGTGGGCAAGGGCCTCGCTTCGGGCCATTCAACAGCTGTGGGCGGAGGCTGGATTAGAACCCAAGGCTCTGGGTTCCAGCCAGGGCCCTTCCTCCTCCCTACTCTGAGGCAGCCAAGCTCTAACCAGGGAGGATTCTGGCAGGAGGTGACCAGTGGGGAAGGGTTCTTTGTGGAAGAGTGAACAGGGCCTGTGAGACCAGGGCTGGGGTCTGCCCCTCACCACCCCGTGAATGCCCAGCCCTGTACTTCCCTGGGTTGAGAGCAAGGGCTGGCGCCAATGTGGCGTCAGCAGAGGCTGGACTCTGGCCCAATACCCAAGGAGTATTGATGGCCTGTCTTGGGATTGATGGCCTGTCTTGGGATAACCTGGGGGTCTTCCTGGAGGAAGAGGGCCCAGAATAGAGCCTGGAGGGTCTGGCAGGGTTCAGGAAAGCCTGGGAGGGAAAGCCAGCATCTTCCAGGAAGCCCCGCCCCCACCCCAGCCTAGCCAGGCTCCATTGTCCCGGCCAAGCCCAATTAGCACCTGGCTCCTGCAGGGGCCAATTAGACAGGGGCTGAGGTCAGCTGCCCCACAGAGGCCCTGCTACCCCTCCAAGCTTCCCCAAGCCAAGCACAAAGGCTTTATAGGCACCATCTCTGCTGCAGCAGGAAGTGAAAGAAAGAATAGAAGAAAGGGAAAATTCACTCCTTTTGTTTCTTTGCCATAACCTTGGCCTGAACAAAGAAGCAACTGCTTCCCCTCCCCGGGAGGGCAGCTTCCGTGGAGCAGGGAATCTGTTTGAAACAGCAATTTGCACAGATTTGTTGCGGTTGGAAGGCCCAGATGACATTTTAGGGGAACCAGGAGCAGAGACCTGGGTGAGCAGGGCCCTGGTTCTAGAACCTTCCATGACTCCCCACTGCCCTCTGTTCAGAAGCAGAGCTCCCGGCTCTGGCTGATGCAAACAGGTGAGCCCGCTCCAGCTCTCTAGCCAGACAGACCTGGGTACTTTACTGCCTCCAAAGAGCCCAGCCCATGTGGGCCTCCACACCTTCCCTCGGTGGTCCTCACCTCTCAAATCCCACCCAATCCAGTCAAGTGTCACCTGCACCTCAAAGACCCAGCTCTACCCTCCGCTGCAGGATCCCCTCCCCAACCCCATCCCTGGCCTTGACTTGCACTCCTAGGGTGTGAGCCGTGTCCCACGCAAGGCCTCCCTCCCACTGGGAACTCTCTGAGTGCAGGGGTCTCCCCACCCCCAACAGAGCTGAGCTTACAGGTGCAAACAGCAGCTGCCAGGCCCTGCTGGGGAGCAGGTGGAAGGAAGCTATATGCCAAACAGAGCCCAGAAGGGGGCTTGGAAAGCTGGGGCCACCCTGGAGTGGTGGCAGATGAAGGGGACCCACAGTGCCACTGCCTCCTCCAGGCTCCCGCCCACAGGGCAATGCCCCATCGCACAGACCACTCTGCCCCCACCTCCCTAACCCTGCCCTCTGTGTCTCAGGAGCTCAGCTTCTCCCACTGTGCTATGCCCTGGCCGCCTCAATATCCCCGCCCAGCCAATGAGGCTCTCGTTCCTCCCTCGCCTGCCCTCTGGTGGTGATGAGCTTCCAAAGTGAATGGAGGGAAAGAAAGAGGCTTTTCTCACGGCCAGTGGATTCTATTGTCCCTCAGTGGGCAGGAAGGGAGCTTGGCTGGGTAGGCAGTAGCAAAGAACTGAGAGGCCAGGGACCCAGTGGCATTGGCCTGTGTGTTTCTAGGAGTAAGGGGACTTCTTAGCCATAGTGAGCCCCGACCCCTGGGAAAACACTAGTCTCTTTCAGCATATTTGCAGACACAACCTCCATCCTCCACGACTCGTCCCTGAGACAGCCCCTCAGAACTGCGCCCTTGCTCCCTGATCTCTGGAACTGGAAGAGGCCAGCACCAATTTGCAAGCTGAATTTTCAACTGTATTTTAAAGAAATATGGTTATTTCCCTTTATTTTATTTATTTATTTGTTTTTGAGATGGAGTCTTGCTCTGTTGCCCAGGCTGGAGGGCAGTGGCACGATCTCGGCTCAGTGCAACCTCTGCCCCTCTGCCTCCCCAGTTCAAGAGATTCTCCCACCTCATCCTCCCAAGTAGCTGGGACTACAGGCACCTACCACCATGCCCGGCTAATTTTTACATTTTTAGTAGAGACAAGGTTTCACCATGTTGGCCAGGCTGGTCTTGAACACCTGACCTCAGGTGATCTGCCTGTCTTGGCCTCCCAAAGTGTTGGGATTACAGGCGTGAGCCATCATGCCCAGCCTAATTTTTGTATTTTTAGCACAGAGAGGGTTTCATCATGTTAGCCAGGCTGGTCTTGAACTCCTGACCTCAAGTGATCCACTGGCCTCAGCTCCCGAAGTGCTGGGATTACAGGCATGAGCCGCCACACTCAGCCAATAAATGTGGTTAATTCCCTTTAAA
The DNA here is from genome assembly GCA_963573385.1 of Cacajao melanocephalus. Lineage (NCBI taxonomy): Eukaryota > Metazoa > Chordata > Mammalia > Primates > Pitheciidae > Cacajao > Cacajao melanocephalus. The sequence continues at coordinate 96,066 of CAUYLG010007540.1, forward strand.
AGTATTGGAAAATTTAGATTAGCCAAGAGAGGCCTCTCTGACATTCCAAGGAGAACTGCAGGAATTCTGTTCCGGCAAATGAAGGCAAATCTGGCAGGAGCAGGGTCTGGGTCAAAGGATTTGCCCAAGTAAGTCAGGGAGGCAGGAAGGCCCTTCCCTGCCATCAAGATCTTCGGGAGCTGAAGGGGGAGCGTGTGGGTGGTCCTTAGCAGATGGGGGGTGCCAGGCTGATATGGGCCAGGGATGGCTTCTGGGCAGAGGCAGGGAAGCCTTTGAAGACAGAAAGGGACCCAGGAGGCTGGGTCCATGGGTGGAGTGGCCAGGGCTAAATTCTGAAAGGGGGTCTTAGCCGTGCTGGGAGAGATGGAAATTCAAAGCTGGAAATTTACCATGAGGGCCAGTGGGAGCCATTGGAGGGGTCTGGGGCCAGGGAGGATGTTACAGTTACCTACTGCGACAGCAAACAACCCTGAAATGCTATCGTTTAAAAGGCAATGTTTTATTATCACACCTCATAGCTCTGTGGGTCAGGAACTCAGCCACAGCACAGCAGGTCCGAGTCCTCAGCTGGGACGACCTACAGGCAAGGGCAGGAGCAGCTGGGGCTGGGTGGGCCTCCATCTCTCCTATACACTTAGTTTGGGCTTCCTCACAGCCTCAGGGCAGCAAGAAATTAGCAGCTCTCAGGGAAGAATTGAGGTTACTGTAAGAGGGGTCTAGTCCCCAGCCCCTGTCCTCACTACTCAGCCCCAACACTGGAGTTGGCCCAGGACAGAGGCCCCAGCCTAGGTTCAAGATTCACTGAGTGCCTTCAGGCAAATCTCTGCACCTCTCTGGCCCCAATATCAGAACTTCTGAGATGGGCGTTCCAGGACTAGAGGTCTTGGAAGGCTGGCCGGACCACCTGGAGGAAGGGCTTGTGCTCCTGGAACTGGGGAGCAAGACAGCCCCGCACGTACCTTCCCCACAATGTGAGTCTCCGGCGCTCAGGCTGGCCTCATCCCACCACAGGCTGAAGCTGAGTGTCTGTGGGAGGCTGCTGCCCTCTGCCGGCTGCAAAGGCAAACCACGTGCAGATGGCCTGGGCCTGCCAGAGATGGAACCTGGGGGTCCAGGGAACCCTGAGATTGGGTGGCTGCCCAGGGAAAGGGACAAAGGAGAGGATGTGGGCCTGGCAGCAGACCCATCTTCTGCACCCACTCCAACACTAGTCAGACTGCCACCCACACTGACTCAGACCCAGCAACCTGTCTCAGGCCTCCTTCCCTGGGAGAGTGAAGCCCCTCCCCACTCCTACCCCTGCTCCAACCCAGGCCTCCCCATACACCCCTCCCTTGTACCTTCGAATTCTCCAGGAAATCCTCTCTCTCCACTCATGCCTCTCCTTGATCCTGTGTTCCAAGCTACCTTTGACCCTTCTCAACCTCACTGACCCCTCAGGCCTCATCCACAGCACCCAGCGTTCAGAGCACTGGCCAAGGTCACCTCCTCCAGGCCACACCTAGAGGCTTCCTCTGCAGATCTAGAAGCTGTTGTGCCTTCTCTCCTTTTTCCAAATATCTTTTAAACTGTGAAATGTAACCCATGTGAAAAATTGCATTGAACGTATAGAACATCATTGTTATGAATTGTTGTAGCAAATGTCCATGAAACCGCCACCCAGGATAGGAAACAGCATCGTCAGTATCATCAGCATCCTCACGCCCCCATGCCTCTCCCAGCCACATCCCTCCGCTCCTGAATGTGATCGCTCTGCCAGCTTTCTGTCCTCGCTTTGCTTATTTTCATTTATTTATTTATTTTGAGACAAAGTCTCGCTCTGTTGCCCAAACTGGAATACAGTGGCATGATCTCAGCTCACTGCAACCTCTGCCTCCCAGGTTCAGGTGATTCTCAGGCCTCAGCCTCCCAAGTAGCTGGGATTACAGGCACAAGCCACTACGCCCAGCTAATTTTTGGGATTTTGTGTAGAGACAGGGTTTCACCACATTGGCCAGGCTGGTCTCAAACTTCTGACCTCAAGTGAGCTGCCCACCCAGGCCTCCCAAAGTGCTAGGATTAAAGGTATGAGACACTGTGCCCGGCCTGCTTTGCTTCTTCATACTGTCGCTACCTGAGCATGCCTCTCGAATCACTGTGGCCTGATTTTTCTATTTTTACCTTCATGGAGAGGGCACCATGACACATGCATTGCTTTGCGCATGGTTCTGCTCACCTTGAGGTATGTGAGGCTAGCCCCCATCATGGTTTCTTCTCATTGCTCTGGAGTATCCAGCTGTATGGGTTTCCACCTACCCCTATCTCTGCCCCATAATTCTTCACTAGCCCGCCAGCTCTTTAATGTTTACATGAAGGTGAGTTTTGCTTTGTGTCCCATTCAGACCATCTCTAGCGGCGGGTTCACCTGCACCACCCAAGCCACAAGACTCAAGCAGAAGGTGGTCGCCCCTCTTTTTGAAGCCCTCTGCAGCCTTGGCCTTGCCAGCCTGCTCTCACCGCTATTCCTCTTACCTCTCTGGCAATTGCCCTAGTCTGGAGAGCCCATCTCCTACCACCCCTTGTCCTTGAACCCCCTCCTCACTCCACACTGCCTAGACTCTGAAAATCTGCTCCCTTCCCAAGGCTTCAGTGGAACCAGGCCTGTCCTGCCACCCCCCTCTGTCTCCCGCCAGGATTCACTCCAGGCTTGATCACCATCAGCCACTGTTGGCCTCCTGACCTGAGGCCCTACAGGTACCTGACCCCTAACACCATCCTCCTGACACCCCAGCTCCCCTTCCTTCCCACTCCAGACCTGCACCTCCTCTACCCAAAGACCCCAGGCTCCTCCTCCTCCCCAACTCCCCCACCTCCCCCTCCTACCCCATTCCTCCTTCCCACTCCAGGCATGCACTTCCACCAAAAGGTCCCAGGCTCCTCCCATTCCTCGTCCCAATCCTCCCCCTTCTCCTCCTCCCCACTGCAGGCATGCACCTCTTCCACCCGAAGACCCCAGGCTACCCTCCTCATCCTGGACCCTCCTCTTCCCTGCTCACTTCACTCTGCCATGCTGAGTCCTCCTTGGTCTGCCTCCAGCAAGGGTCCCATTGGGTCTCACCTGGCTCCCTGCTCTGGGCTTCCATTCATTTCCCCATCCATCTTGAGTGGCAAGAGGGGTCTCGCCACAACCCTCCTCCAGCTTAGGCAATTCAAACCCACGGCCACCTCACACTTCCCACCTGGGCAGGCTCTGAGAGCTGGGTCTCGGTTGGGGAAAGGGCAGTGTCAGTGGGTGAGGAGAATGCAGTGGGCACTAGGGTCAGGCGCAATGGCTTTGGCGTCAGTCCTTCTAGAGGAGGCTCAGCTCAGAGACAAGACAGGGAAGCGGCTGGTGCCTGCTCCTCCCCCAGCAGACTGGCAAGTGGGGAGGGGCTGGAGGGAAGGGATTAGAGGAGGGGAGGCAGCAAGACCGCAACAGGAATCTGGGCCATGGTGTCCTTTGTGTTCTCAAGGCTGGGCTGTGATGCAGAGCATGGCCCTGGGGGCTGGGGAGGCCCAGCTCCAGGCTGTGGGGAGCGGTCAGGGCTGCCCATCTTCAGGCAGTGACCTCCCAGCCCAGCTGTGCTGCCCAAGGTCCCTGCTGTGCGGGTGAGGGAAGCCGAGGAGGGAATGCATGTCCTTCAGGTTCCCACAGATATAGAGCACTGGGAGAGGACAGAGACTGAGGGGTAAGCCAGGGCCAGGGCCCCTCTCCCTGCCCTGGGGGAGCCCTTACTCTCAGAGCAGCCCCGCTGGATTGGGGAGGGGCATAGGCACCCGTGGAGGCCTATAGGACTAGTGTCCGAGGAGTGGAGTCCAACAGGGACCGTCTGGCATAGGCAGGGACAAAGCTATGCTCTCCCTCCATCTCCTTCCCACTCTGGGCCCCAGCTTTCTTTGTCTGTCAAGGCAGATTGTTAATAACAGAGCTCTGGGCCAGGTGCGGTGGATCATGCCTGTAATCCCAGGAGGCTGAGGCAGGCAGATCACCTGAGGTCAGGAGTTCAAAACCAGCCTGACCAACATGGTGAAAACCCATCACTTCTAAAAATACAAAAATTAGCTGGGCATTGTGGTGCACACGTGTAGTCTCAGCTACTTGGGAGGCTGAGGCCAGAGAATGGCTTGAAACAGGAAGGCGGAGGTTGCAGTGAGTCTGGGTGACAAGATTGCGCCACTGCACTCCAGCCTGGGTGACAGAGTGAGACTCTGTCACAAAACAAAAAAAATAACAGAGCTCTGCTCATGCCTCGAAACAGCTGAGTTGGAGAACAGGAAGGTCTTAGAAAGATGACCCTCTGAATGAGAAGAGGGGGTGATCAGACCCATGGGGTGGGCTGAGGAGCTGGCAGCCCCTTCCTCCAGGACTCCCTCCATGATCACGCACAGCCCAGTTACAGACAGGATCATATTCATCTGCCACATGCACGTTCCTTTCACAATAGAGCATGACCATCTCTGTGTGTCAGTACAATTAAATCTAGGTCATCCTTTGTGACCACAGCCTGTGGCCCATAGACTGAGCACTCCCTTACAGAAAACCACAAGCTGTGCTGTGGCGAGCATCCCTGCATGTGTTTTCCTGGATGTGTGTGTGTTTCTCTAGGAGATAACCCTGGAACCCAAGAAAACCCATTCGGATGCTGCTATAATTGTCCAGGGCAGACATGCTGAGAACTTGAACCAGGCTGGGCAAAGAAAGAAGGGGCCAAATTTCCTTTGCCAAAATATCATGTGCTTCCTCCGGTCGGTCCCCCACGGGCTGCCATAAATTGAAGATTTAGAGCACAGCAAAGGAGGGGGCCTGGGAGCTCACGGGGCAGCAAGAAGGAAGAGGAAGGGGTCTGACCTGTTGATTAAAGCAGTGATTAGAATAGAAGCGGGTGTGGAGGAGAACAGCATCCTCCAAATTATACCTGCCTGGGCCGGGGCTTCATGCACCAACTCAGCCTAACAGCAATGCCAGGCATCTCTGTAAGAGGACTCAGGCTCAGAAAGGTGAAGGGGCCTGGCTGAGCTCACACTGCATGTGAGTGGCCAAGCTGGCCTGCTGATCTGGGGCTGACCGCAAAGCCGTGTGTGTGCGTGTGTGTGTGTGTGTGTGTGTGTTTATGTGTGTGTGTGGTCTCAAGACAGAGTCTCTCCGTTAACAATGCTGTCTGAGGACACCAGATGGGCAGATCTGGAGGAGCCAAGACCTGGAATTCGACAGGGGCAGGTGCTGGGGAGAGGGACCTGGCACTGGTGCAATTAGAGGGAGCCCAGCCAGGAGGCTGGACAGGGGCAGGTGACAAGTGGTGTCTGGTGGGCCCCTGCTGCCGGTGGACCCCTACTCTAGAAGCCACGGCCTGCCATGCAGCAAGTGGGAGGCAGTGGCTGAGAAGGCGGGCCGTTTCCGCAGTCAGCATGAGGCCCAGGTGGGAGCTGGAGGCAGAGCTCTGCTTCCTGGAAGCGTGAGCACCCACCTGTTTATACACAGCCTCCCACAGCTTCAGGAAGTCCACAAGCCACCAGGGCTTAGCAAACTCCTGAGTAAACTCACTTCCCCATGCCCACTTCCTCCCCTATCCCAGCTCCTGCCTGCTGCTCCTCCATCCAGACCCTTCTGGCTTCACATTTGGGACCTCCTTTTCTATTTTGTGTGGTTCAGATTTAAGAAACTGCCTTTGGCTAGGAGCAGTGGCTCACGTCTGTAATCCCAGCACTTTGGGAGGCCAAGGCAGGCGGATCACCTGAGGTCAGGAGTTCAAGACCAGCCTGGCCAACATGGTGAAACCCCATCTCTACTAAAAATACAAAATTAGCCAGGCATGATGGCGGGTGCCTGCAATCCCAGCTACTCAGGAGGCTGAGGCAGAGAATTGCTTGAACCCAGGAGGTGAAGGCTGCAGTGAGCTGAGATCGCGCCACTACACTCCAGCCTGGGTGACAGAGCAAGACTCTATCTCAAAAAAAAAAAAAAAGAAACTTCCTTTACGAAACTTTTTATAAATTACAGTAGGGAATTTCTGATTATCAAACAAATGCATATAAACATAACCTATTAATTTGCCTATATATTTATACATGGGCAAGCATGAATTTTTCTCTCGTTTGGGGATTGCACTGATAATTCCTGTCTGTAGCCTGCTTTTGTCACTTCTCAACATATTGTGAAGCGTCCGTGTCTGGAGGTCTCGTGGCAGGCTGGCACAGCTCTTCAGAGCACAGGCTCGAGTCCCTGCAGGCCGGGATTTCACACCCCGGCTCTATCACTCATCAGTTTCATAACAAGTGACTCAAGGCCTCTCTGGACCTTGGTTTCCACATTGGCAGAACGGGGATCATAGTACCTCTCCTCACGGGGCTGATGAGAGGACTGACTGAGGGAGGGCTCATAAAATGCTTAGAAGAAAGCCTGGAACACAGCGAACGCTCAGTCAGCTTCAGACCTCAGGACTGCTGCTATTCCTGAACTCACGGCTGACTCCAGTCCCCCTGTCCCCAACTCATACCCCACATCCTAGAGCTAGATCCCAGTCTCCACCCTCAGGTCTAGCCTGGGTCTCCTGGGGCGACCTTGGGTCATCTTCTGCTACTGGGCTGGTTGGGGAGCTGGTGCCCAGTCGCCTTCCAAGTGGCATCCAGTGGGATTTCTGAGAGGTTCTTCCCTGGGTTCTCAGTGACATGAGGAATGAGAGGAATTAGAAGGGTGGGGAAGGAGGGCCGGGCATGGTGGTTCATGCCTGTAATCCCAGCACGTTGGGAGGCCGAGGAGGGTGGATCACGAGGTCAGGAGTCCGAGACCAGCCTGGTCAACATGGTGAAACCCCGTCTCTACTAAAAATACAAAAAATTAGCTGGGCGTGGTGGCAAGTGCCTGTAATCCCAGCTACTCAGGAGGCTGAGGCAGGAGAATTGCTTGAACAGGGAACAGAGGTTGCAGTGAGCCGAGATTGTGCCACTGCACTCCAGCCTGGGTGACAGAGCAAGAGTCTGTCTCAAAAAAAAATAATAAAATAAATAAATAAGAAGGTGAAGAAGGAGGAGGGAAAAGGTGAAGAAACAGCTGTGATTGAGCCAGACCCGGCAAACCTGGCCCTAGATCTTCTCAAGTCTCCGTCGCCCACAGGCCTCCTCCCCTGTGTCCACACCCAGGGTTCCCCCTGCATTGGGATCACAGGACGTGATGGGCCCCCCCAGAGAGAACATTAGTGTGGCTGCCCTCACATGGCCAGGATGGGTGAGGATCAAGTCATAACCACCCCTCCAGGGCGTTGCTAAGACTTAGGGCCATGGTGTGGGGCTCCTGCTGTTCACTGGCCTTGGTGGAGACCCGCTGACTTTCAAGTGTGGGTGTGGACGTGGGACCAGGGTGGCTATGGGGCAGTGGGCTCAGCTCTCGGCTCTGGGATCCACAGGATATGAACAACTACCGGCGGGCCATGCAGAAGATGGCAGAGGACATCCTGTCGCTGCGGAGACAGGCCGGCCTCCTGGAAAGAGAGAACCGCATACTGAGAAGCCATCTGGCCCAGCAGGAGGAGGAAGAGGGGCAGGGCAAAGCCAGTGAGGCCCAGCACATGGGTGAGGGTGTGCAGGCCACCACAGACACTGGGGCATCTGCCTGGGCGCAGACTCCAGGGGGTGCAACAGGGAGGTGGGGAGCTTTTCCCAGACGCACATGCTACTGGACTCTGGTGAATAGGAGCCCCATGCCCACAGACACTCACACAGCCCCTGCCCAGCTGGGTCCTCTCAGGGATGGCAAACGGAGAATCCAGTCCCGTCCCGAGCCCTGGGGCCGAGGACTATGTGCCTTCCCGCTACTGACCATGCTGATTTGAGCTTGGAGACACTGCTTCCTCCCTGAGCTGGCTCACCTACTCACCCAACAGTGTCCATGGAGCAGAAACTGCTGCTGAGTGAGCTGGATATGAAGAAACTGAGGGACAGGGTGCAGCATTTGCAGAATGAGCTGATTCGAGTGAGCTGGGGCTTGTGGGGGGTAGAGGGGCAGGAGCTATGGTGGGGGGCATCGGGAGGAGAAGAGTCTGAGAGGAGAAGGGAGAACAGGCGCAGAGAGAATGGAGGCACAGAAGAAAGGGGGACCAGCCCGGTGGAGGACTTAGCAGAGGGGCCAAGGTGGGCTCCCAGGCACCTATTCTCTCCCCTTCCCGCCTCCCCCATTTCACAGAAGAATGATCAAGAGAAGGAGCTGCTCCTCCTGTATCAGGCTCAGCAGCCACAGGCCGCACTGCTGAAGCAGTACCAGGGCAAGCTGCAGAAGATGAAGGCGCTGGAGGAGACCGTGCGGCACCAGGAGGAGGCAGGTGCCAGAGAGGCTGTCCCTGAGGCCCACCGATGATGGCAGGGTAGGGAGCCCCCGGGGCCAGCCCAGCCTCTGCTCTGCTCTCTAGGTGATAGAGAAGATGGAGCAGGTGCTGGAAGATAGGCTGCGGAACAGGAGCGAGCCCCCACCTCCAAACAAGCAGCCGGGAAAGCCCAACACAGGTGGGTCCACACCCTGATGTGATCAGCTCCCCAGCTTCTGCCCCACCCCTGGTGGCCTTGCTTTCCTGGAGCCTCTCAGCTTCAGGAGAACCTGCAAAGAGGGCCCCTATACTCAGTTACATCTGTGGGCATGGGAGACCCAGGATTGCCCTGCTCCCCTCCTCATTCAGGAGCCTCATCCAGAGATCCCCTGAGCTCCCTCCTTCCCTAGAAGCCTCTCAGAACGCAATTGGGATACAGTGTGAGCCAGGCTAGAAGGAGGCTGGACCTCCAGAGGAGGGCCCTGCAGACTAGCACAGCAGAGAGGGGCTTCCCCAGAAGGGCCACCTGGGGCAACACTTCCCAGCTCCTAACCCCAGAATCTGTCGAATTATTTCATCTCCCCATATCTCCAAAGATTCTGCCTCTGCAAAGCAAACAAGCAAAAATACTTTAATTAAATGAGTGATTTGGGGCCAGGAGTGGTGGTTCATGTCTATAATCCCAGCACTCTGGGAGGCCAAGGTGGGCGGATCACTTGAGGTCAGGAGTTCGAGACCAGCCTGACCAACATGGTGAATCCCCGTCTCTACTAAAAATGCAAAAATTAGCTGGGCATGGTATGCGCCTGTAGTCCCAGCTACTTGGGAGGCTGAGGCATGAGAATCACTTGAGCCTGGAAGGTAGAGGCTGCAATGAGCCAAGATTCCACCACTGTACTCCAGCCTGGGTGACAGAGGGAGACTCTGTCTCTAAATAAATAACTAAACGATTTGGGGGTTTTCTTCTCCATTGATATTAACCAAAAGCCACCTAAAACTGCCAATCAGGCTCTGATGAGCAGAAAGGACCAGGTGACACCGTATCAGGCCAGCCGAAAGCAAGGGATTTCCCTGAGACTGCCTGTGCAACCTCACCAGGGCCCATGTGTGCCCAGCCCTGTGCTTAGCCTTCACTGCTGAGGGTTTCAGGGGCAGTAGGGTGTTTCTAGGGGCCTTTAGAAAGCAATGAAAGTTGGGCTGGTCTTTCAGGAAGCCTGAGGTTATCCAGGAGTCTGGATGAAACTGAAGAAGCAACCTAGGGAGGGGAAACAGCCAGATCAAAGGCCCAGGGAGTGAGAATACCGGGAACAGAGAAGGGAGGAAGAGAGAGAAGTGAGGAGCTGAAATACATCAAAGACAAATGAGGAGTTAGCAAGAACGTTGGGGTCTAAAGCGCCTACAAGGACAGCCTGTGTGCGCCTGATCCAGCTGGCAGTAGGGAGCCATCGAAGGCTTGGGAGCAGAGGGGAGGGGTGGCAGATTGAAGCAAAATGCTGGGGCAGATCAGCACAGGGATGTGGGAGGCAGGAGAGCCCATCTCCCCAACATCTGTGGCTGTATCTCTAGGCTTCCCTGGGCTCTCAGCCTCTGGCCTGCCCGTGGGTTCTACGAGAGAGAACCTGCCGCTTGAACTTTACTCCGCACTGCTGGCAGAAAATGCAAAGCTGCGGGCGGAGCTGGATAAGAACCACCACCAGCCAGCCCCCATCATTTTGCAGCAGCAGGCCCTGCCGGTAAGAAGCCCTTGGCCTGGGCCTGCCTGTGCTGGTCACCAGGTGCCCCGCAATCACCCACAGTACAACCCAAGTTGAACATCAAGACCAAGAGGTAGGCCTCCCAGGGTCGTCTCCAGTCTGCCTGGAGGCTCCTGGAATCAGCTCTCAGGCCTTGCTCTTTTTCTCCCGAGAAATGTGTGTACCCAAACTCTTCGCTTTTACCCTCATCTAGCATCCCAGGAGAAAGCAAGCCACTTGTTGACCCTTGGCCCCTGAACCTTGATCCCTTTGCCACCTGGCTGGCCTCCACCTGGACCCTACACAGGCCTCTCAAAACTCCCTTCTGGAGCATTCCCTGGTCTTGGTGCAGCCTTGGAGAGCCCTTTTCCATCCCAGGTGGACCCCGGGGAGTTGGGAGCAGGAGGAGACTTGGCAGAGAGGCTGCGAGAGACGCATGGCCCAGGCCACTCCAAGTGCACACAGACACTGCCCGCACAGGTGGGTGGCCCAGGGCCCAGAAACGCCCAGGCCCTGCTTCACCTCTGAGGCTGCTTGAGGTACCCCCTGCATTACACAAACCCAAAGGCAGAACATTGGAATCACAGAAGATTGAGCAGGGCAGAGGCACAGGAGAATTTTCTCTCCATCCCAGGACTCACCAGAGGTGAGTTCTGTTTGAAAGCCCACCTGCCATATGGACATCCAGGTAAAGTGTGAGGGATGAGGTCAGCTGGTTCACAGCTTCTTCACTTCACCCAGAGACTCCCAGTGCGTTCATTACAGGGGCCTCCCAAATGCATTTTACATTAAAACAGTGTGTCAAAACTTCATATTCCCAAAATCTGTGCAGGAAACAGCTATGAAAAAAGTACATGCCAGACCCTGCTCTGAGCTTCCAGAAGAGGGTTCAGCCCAGGTCTGAGGCTCTGCCTCAGGAGCTCAGTCTGAACTCAGACCTGACTCGTTTCTTCCCCAATACCTACAGTTTCCCGACCTCACACCAGCCACAGCCCTCAGCTAGGGCCAAACTTGAGTTTCTGCTTTGCCCGCAGGATCTCCTCTCTGATACTTCAGACAGGTTCAACCTCCTGGCCAAGCTGGAACGAGCTCAGAGCCGGATCCTGTCCCTGGAAAGCCAGGTGGGTGAGACGCAGGGGTTGATGAGTCTGGACCAGGCTCACCACACAGCCTGTGACCAGGGCTCAGTATGGGAGCAGGGTCTAGGCTCAGTCTATGACCAGGATCAAGGCTTAGTGTGTGACCAGGGTCAGGGCACAATGTGCAACGGAGTCAGGGTTCAATGTGCAACTGAGATCAGTGTTCAGTGTACAACCAGGGTCAGGGCTCAGGTACAACCGGGGTCAGGGTTCAGTGTGTGACCAGGGTCAAGGTTAGTGTGTGACTAGGGTCAGGGCTCAGTGTGTGACCAGGGTCAGGGTTCAGTGTGTAACCAGGGTCAGGGCTCAGTGTGTGACCAGGATCAGGGATCAGTGTGTGTCCAGGGTCAGGGCTCAGTGTGTGACCAGGGTCAGGGTTAGTGTGTGACCAGGGTCGGGGTTAGTGTGTGACCAGGGTCAAGGCTCAGTGTGTGACCAGGATCAGGGCTCAGTGTGTGACCAGGATCGGGGTTAGTGTGTGACCAGGGTTGGGTTCAGTGTGTGACCAGGGTCAGGCTGTCTATAACCAGAATCAGGGATCAGTGTGGACTCAGAATTAGGGCTCAGTATGTTGTTGAAATGTCCATCTGTGTCTTGGTCAGGCTGCCTGACTGTCTGGCCCCCTCACCCTCACCCCTGCCACCCCGAGGTCTCTTGGGAAGGTGTCAAGCCCACATGGCCCAGAGCTTTGCATTCTGCTTGGACAGCAGGCTCAGGCCCTGGTTGTCCTGGCCATCAGGGATTAGCCCTGCTGCCCATGATCCTCCAGTTATTCCTCTTTATGCCTGCAGTTACAGGACTCAGCTCGACGCTGGGGACGAGAGAAGCAGAATCTAGCCACACGGCTGCAGGAACAAGAAAACGGTTTCAGGCATCCCTCAAACTCCATCATCATAGGACAGCCTGTGAGTGACCCCCCTGGAGGAGCTCCTGGGGGTTCAGGTGGTGGAGCAGGAAGCCACCCCACCCCCAAAGTCACTGGGCCCTGAGAAAACCACTGTGGGGCCAACTCCAGGGTTGGGAGTCAGAAGTCCTAGGCTCCTATTCCTGCTCTGTTACTAACCAAAGGCTTGATCTCAACTCCCCTACCTGTCTGAGGAGAACAGAAAATCCCTGCCAAGACCACCCCTTCCCCCATGGGGTACAGTGAAACTCAAGGAGATGACGGAGGATGAGGGGCCATGCAGGCATCTCCAGGATGCCCTGGCTCTGAGTGTGATTTAGGACTGGCTGCACACATGGGCAGAGCAGCTTGTGGCCCTACCTCCCTGACTCCATAGAGCCTAAGAAATTAGCACACCCTTCTTAGGTGGCCACGATGTAGGCTTCACTTTGCCCACTTCCCAAAAACAAATGGGCCTGCTCACAATGGCCCCTCAAGTTCAACCCCGGGGCTGCCCAAACCCTCAAAGCAAAGACCCTGACTCCTCCTGCTCTTGAGCCAGCTGTGCTTTGCCCATGGCCAGAGCTCAGCAGCGGCTCCTGGGAAAGGCCTGGAAAGGATGAGGAAACAGGCAAGGAACAGAGGCTACCTTTACACACTCACCTGAGCCCTGGGGGCTCCTGGAGAAGTTAGGTGTCAATATGGCGAAATGGGTTTAGAAAACTTTGTGGTCATGACCCACTGGGTTCTGGAGCCTGTGAGGCCTAGTTTGTCAGGCAATATGCCCTTGAGCAAGTCACCCCCTGGGAATGGGGGGTACTCATGTACCCACTTTGCACACCACAGATTGCCCCCACCCACTCCAAGGACCTCAAGCAGCCCTCAAAGCTGGAGCCCCTGCTGCCCAGCTCGGACACTAAGCTCAACAGGCACTCAGAGCCCCAGAAGGAGACCGCTAACTCTCAGCAGACCTGAGCCCAGGAGCAGCCCTCATTCCCTGTGTGCTGGGGAGTCTCATCCCCGCCCCCTAAAAATGACTTGATTAAACGCTGTAGCTCTGTGAGCACTTGCATCTTTCCTGGAGCAGGGCAGCCTGGGGGACCTGCTTCCTCCCCCTAGACCCCCACTCTGGGCCAGGGCCTGGGCCTGGGCCTTTTGCTGCAGCCTTATAGCCTCCCGCCTTCCCCTGGAGCCAGCATCTTTGGAAAGCCAAAGGCCACAATGGACCCAGGAGGGTGGAAAGAAGAGGCCTTCCGAAGCAGGGCCAGGGAGACAGGCCTCTTCCAGACACCCCAGCAGAAGCAAGGCCACCAGAGACCAGCTCTGTTGGAAGATATGAGGGAGGCTTGTCCTTTTCATCTGCTCCAAAACATCATGTCTGACATTCCTTCTTTCAAGTTTGGTTTGTCTGTCTCTTGGAAAGGGAAAGACTTGAGGACTTGAAGCCTTCCTGTGGCAGTTACATATCATTGTGAAATACCCCATTAAGCCACTAGGCTGAGCTGGTAATGATATGTCCAAAGGTAGCCAGGGCAGGAGAGCAGATGGGGCCAGGGGAAGGAGGTACCCACTGGGAATTAGGAGGCCTGGGTTCTGGAAGCAAGCATACTGTGTGACCTCAGGGAACCCAAGCAACCTCTCTGGGCTTCAGTTTCCCCATCTATTCCATGCAGAGCTTGACCTCTTTGGCTGTAACATTTCTGAGTCAAAGCTGACTCAGAACCATAGAAGAAAAAGGGCACAGGAAGGAGAGAGAAAGACAACAGGGAAGAGGATTGTGTGGTGAGGAAAGCAGAAGGGCTCCAAGGGTGGACCTAGATCCTGCAGCTCCCGGTAGGAGAGGCCAGGCCAGCTGGACCCCTGGCCTCAGCTGGATGAGCTCCCCCGCCTGCCTGCAGGACTTGGACCTGGATACCTGCGGGCCGAGAGGAGTCAGGTCAGAAGCTGTGGGACCCCGAATGATTAAGGGGCAGAAATCCAGACCAGTGTCATTCAGTCCAAATACCAACCAACAGCTCTGCGGCAGAGTAGTCTTCCCACCTCCTGCACTTGGACAAGGGGTACAAGCCTCCAGAGCAAGAAGATGAGGCCTGGAGCAAGCCCAGAGGAGGCCCAGGAGGGGCAGAGGAAGCAGGCTGGCCTCTTGTCCCCAGTCAGTGACCTCATACCAGCCCTTCAGTAGCAGGGGGTCTCACCCACAGGTCTCAGCCTTAGCCATGCCCAGGACTCTGGCTGGGCCTTGGCAGGAAGTCCTCATGCCCCACAGGGAACTCCCACCCAGGGTTCACCCAACCAGAGCCCTGTGCCAGCCTTACCCCTGTGGGGCGGGTCCACCTAGAAAGGCAGGACTGGGCCACGACTCTTGGGACCACCCTGTTCTCTCCACAGAACTCCTCAGTTCTCCTTTGTCCCTCTGCCTGATGCTTCTGTAGCTCCTGGCAGTCCCTCCCCTCCTTCAACCCACTCTGCCCCACCCCTTGCCCCAGGGAGCCTGGAGTTGATCCTGCTGGCTCCTGAGCTGCCATGGGTGAGTGGGTCCCAGCAGAGGTGGCTTCAAGTGTGGCTGCCTGGGTCCCCCAAGCATGCCCCAGATCCCGCTTTAACCCAGGGAGCACCTCCATGGGAGTGATGAGCACCTAATGAGTCTGATGGAACGAAAGACACCACACGGTTCAGCTGTTTATTGTCTCCATGGGGTGGGTGAAGAGGAGCGGCCCAGCTGAGCAGAGGAAGGTGACCATTGAGATCCCACCCTACCTGCTCAGCAGGCTGGGCAGAAAGGAGCAGGGCTGGGGGCAGAGGACTGAAGATGCAGAGACCCTGTGGGCCCCACCCCCTGGGGTTTCCTCCCATGTGGCTGCAGGCCATCCTCTCTGATCACTCCTGGGTTGCTTCCTGGTTTAAGGGCCAGAAGGTGAAGGAGATGGGCTTTTCAGGCATCAGGATGAGGTTGAATGTGGTGCCCACATCGCTGAGATGTTGGATTTCAACTCTGAAGTTCTCCAGCATCTGAGAAAGGCCGGTGGTAGGTTTAGGGGAGGGCAGAGGAGGATCTGTCTCCCTGGCCAGGCCCATTCACCCACAGGCAGTGCCTGCGAAGTGTGACTGGAGGAGCTCCAGGGAGTTAACCACCGGCTCCTCGTGTAACCCTGCACAGTGCCTAATAACGCACCCTAGTGCTCCATTCCCTCGATTTAGGCCTAGACCTTAACTCCTCTACACACCTCAGCCGTATCCCAACCCAACACCATCATGGGGAATGGATGGCCAGGGGCAACAGTGGGTGCCGAGTGGTTGAGCCTGAAAGAGGGCAGCAGGGAATTGTGGGAGAGAGTCAGAGTAAGTAACTGGAGGTAGACGTGCCCCAGCCCTGACCTCCTTGGGCTCTGGACAGAGATGGGAGGAGGAAGGTTGGTGCCGTCACTGGGGCCAGGGCCAGCCCAGGGTGCCCAGATGTCCCGGCTTGACTCACATTGATGAGGAAGATGGTCATCTCCAGTTCGGCAATCCGCCGTCCCAGACACTGCCGCACACCCCAGCCAAAGCCCAAGTTCCGGAAGTGAGTGATGTTCTTGTCTTTGCTCAGCCATCGGGTTGGGTCAAAATTTTCCGGGTCGAAGAAGAAGGTGGGCTCTCGGCCCAGAGCATAGAGGGACACCTGCACCAGTGTCTGGGGCAAGGTGATCAGACGCCTGAGTAAGCCCTGCCTCCCCACAGCCCTGAGCACGACACCCCCTTCCCCAGTCCCCTGCCCTCTCACCACCACTCCCAGTCCCCAGAATGGCTGCCCAGCTCTCCAGGGCAGGACATTCTGCCCACTGTGTAACCTTGAACAAGGCCCTGCCCCTACGTGATCCTTACCCACCAAATGGGGACAGCTGAAGACACAAGGCTAGGGTGATCGTTCCACCCCTTCCTGAGACCCAGGCAAACCGTGAAGCCTCCCTTCTAACCCTGGTTTCCAAAAACATCCTAGAGGTCACCGCCCACCAGGCCCACCACCTCTGCCCTTCACTCAGACTGAGACTGCTGCCATCAAGGGCCCCCACCAGGGCCCCAGCGCCACCCTCTGTCTACAATTGCAGCCTGCTCCAGCCCTCTCTGACTGGCAGAACCTGCAGCCCACTGGCTGCACCTACCTTGGCAGGAATCACGTAATCTCGAAGAACCAGATCATTTACAAGATATCTCTGCAGGGTCACGGAGATGGGGTGGAGTCTGCAGGATGAGGGCGCTCAGAAGCTGTTGGCCCCGAAAGCTGGTCGCAGCCCCCGAGCCCCACATCCTGCATGGCACTCATGCCAGAGTAGGGCCCTGGCTCTATTTCCTTTCTCCTCCAGACTTTTCACTTCCTGTTTCCAACCTCCTCCACCAGCCCATCCTCATAACCCTTTCCCCCATCACTTCCCTGGCCCTGCCCAGGGACTGGAGTTGGGGGTGGCATGGGTGGTTGTGGGCTTGCCTCAGAGTCTCCTTGATGCTGGCTTTCAGGAGTGGCACCAGCTGCAACATTGTAGCTGTGTCTCCCCGGGCCTGGCGCCGGGCGGCCAAAACCTCTGCCCGCAGCATATCCTGCACCTTCAGGTTGCGTGCCATCTCGTACAAGTGCCACTGCAGGGTCATGGATGTCTGGTGGGGAGTAGGGTGTACAGAAGACCGGAGGGCCTGTCACTCCAGGGCCCCTTGAGGTCCTTGACCCCATGCTAAATTTTCATTTCCAAGAACCTCTCTTTCCCCCACCCCATCCCAATCTCCAAGACCATCCTCTGCAAAAGCAAAACACATTCCATTGTTTAAACGGGAAATGTCCAAAAAGCCTTTCTTGCTGACCAGGCAGGAATGTTTGGGGGCAGCACTTGTCCCTGCCCTCATCCCTCATGTTGCCAAAAACCCACCCATCTCCCCAGCCAGTAGAGTGTCAGCTACACAGCCAACGCCTTCTCCCAAAGAATTCCAGAGGCCCTTAGAGGCCAAATCCTTCTGTCATGATTGCACTTCAGAATGAATGTCATTCCTTTTGAAATGCCTTGTTAAACAGCCACCCCTCTCTCCAGTAGAACTTCCCAAAGCCTTAGCATTCACCTATAGCAGCATGGCTTCAAGTAAGGCTCAAAGATGCTGAAACCGGACCAGCCAGATGTTTCCTATCCGTGTTGCAGTTGGTGTGTGGTGCGTGTTGAAATTAATCAGCTAATCTCAATATAAGCCAGAGGTTGTGACCACCAGCCCTTTGCCAGAGATCTGAGTGACCCTCATCAAATTCCTCAATGATGACAAACCAGGCCCGTTTGGGACCCCAGCCTGGAGCAGCCCTCCCTCCTGGGGACTAAGACATGAGTTGCTGACACATTATCTTACCAAGGATCATATTTTGTCCAAGGGACTTAGACACCCTCCTCTCTCCTGGCAGGGGCAACAATGACAAGCTGTCACACAGCTCCTTCTCAGCTTAAAATCCTTGCCTGGCTCCCCAGAGCCTTCAGATGAAATGCAGAGGCTCAGGCCTGAGCCACAGGGCCCCTCAACACCTGCCTGCTGTCCCCATCCCCCACTTCTCTCCAACGTGCACCTAATACTCCCGCTACATGGAGTGGCACACAGCCCCCAAAGCCCGGAAGTCTTCCCCATGCTAGGTCCTCTTCCTGGAATTCCGTTCCCCGCCTAAGAAGCAAGGATGTGCTCCCTCTGCCAGACTCCAACCATACGGGCGTATTCATCTCCGTACTGCCAAGGCCTGCCGTAGAGAGGTACTTGGGATTTGATAAGGTAGTTAACTATGTTACTAGCTGTGTGATCTTGACCAAGTTATTTAACCTCTCTGTGCTCCAGCTTCCTCATCTGAAAAAGGGGGATGATGGTAACATATCTTAGAGGGTTGTTTGTGAGTATTAAATGAGGTAACATATGCAAACAGCTTAGAACCCTGCTTGCAATACAGCATGTGCTTAATAAATGTTACCTCACAGTAATCGTTTATTTGGTGCAGGTGAGTGATTTTTGAAGATCTCTTCTACATAATAGACAATGAACTATGTTTAAGGTATGCTCAGAGGCTCCATCTGCAGCCTGTCCCAGGGACCAAAAACCCTTCATCAGAGTGTTACACAGATCTAATACCTGGGAATGAAAGTGATTCACCCAGGGGGCTTGACATGTGCTTCTCCTGCTCCTGAAATGCTATTTCTCCCCTCTCCTCCTGGCAGCAGCCTGCGAGAATTTTAGGCCCTCTGTGGAGCCTTCTCTGCGTCCTTCATGGCTGCATGAGTCAGTCTCCACATCTTGGCTTGGCCAGTGGAGGCCGCCTGCCTCCGTCATTGCAGTGTGCCATCCCTCCGTCCTCATCGCTGCCTCCCTGTTACAAGCTGAACTGTAGAGCCCCTCCCAAAATTCATCTGTCGAAGTCCTAACCTCTGAACCTCAGAATGTGATTGTATTTGGAGATAGAACCTTTAAAGATTTTAAAGTAAAATGAAGTCCTTGAGGAGGATCCTAATCCAATCCTGACTAGTGTCTTCGTGAGGAGAGATGATTCTGACACAGACAGAGGGAAGCCCATACGAGAGAGAGGGAGAAGACAGCCATCTACAAACCAAGGAGAGACGCCTTAGAAAGCACCAACCCTGCCAACACCTTGACCTTGGACATCCAGCCTCCAGAACTGTGAGAAAATAAATGTCTGTTGTTTAAGCCCCACAGTCTGTGGGATTTGGTTACAGAAGCCCTAGCAAACCAGAACAACCCTCCTCTCTGAGCCATGTGAGGACATTTGAGGTCTATTGTATTCTTCCCTTTTATAGCCCAGTGCCTGAGCCTTAACTAGTCAGTAAATACTAAACAATTCCACTACCACATTAGCATGGGGAAGTTTTAAAAATTTCATAAGTGGGTATTGAACAATGGGAACACATGGACACAGGGAGGGGAACATCACACACCGAGGCCTGTCGGGGATGGGGGTGGGGGTCTAGGAGAGGGATAGCAGGAGGTGGGAGGATTGGGGAGGGATAGCATTAGGAGAAATACCTAATGTAGATGACAGGGGGATGGATGCAGCCAACCACCATGGCATGTGTATACCTATGTAACAATCCTGCACGTTCTGCACATCTACCCCGGAACTCAAAGTATAATAAAAAATATTAATAAAAAATCTAAAAATTGGAAAATGGGATATCACACAGGACTAATCATTCTTAACATCCGAAAAAAGAAGTTTCTGGGGTGCCATGCTGCTATGGAGGGAGCACAAGGGATGCCTCTGGGCCTTGGGGGCAGCGTAGGGTACTGAGGGCTGGAAGCCGGAGGAGGGAGGACAACAAAAAGACCCTGGACGGCAGAGCCCACAGCAAATGGCCCCGGCCTCCCAGTGTTTCCAGGCTCCTGCCTGCTTCCCCGGATTTGAGTGAGCATGTTCTCCCCCAGGAGCTGGGGGCGTTGTCCTCCATCAGCAGAGCTCTGACGGAGCAAGCCTCCAGAGGGGATCTCCTCCTGTAGAGACTCCACTTGGAGCCTGGGCCTTGCCACCATGCCTGGCCACTCCTCTCTCACAGGCAAAGAAAAATGGCTGATCAGCTTCAAATCATGCCCAGGGTGACTTGACTTTGACCTCACTGTCCTAGGAGATTAGCACTTGAGAAATAGCGATGCAGAGGGAGACATATCCTACATGGGTAGGACCCTCTTGACAACAGGGTTTTAGACAACGAGGGGCACGTGGGCACAGGGGGGAACAAGGTGCTGCCCCTACAGCCACCTCACCGTGTCCACACCTCCTGCCAGCATCTCTGTGACGTTGGCCTTGATGTCCTCAAAGGGCAGCCTGCTGTCTCCCAGGAGTCTGTAGAGGATGCCACGGTAATTGTGGTCAACATTTCCTTTCCGTCTCAATTCCCTGGTGAAGGTCTGGGTGTATGCCTCAGCTGTGGGTCAGGAGGAAAGAAAAAGGAGTGAGGTTCCCTGCAGGTGGGCAGGAAGGAGGGCAGTCTGTGGTGAGAGGTAGCACCAAGGGCCTGGGGATTCTAGAGCCCTGTGCTTCTTAAGCTGCCATTTTACTAAGCACTTACTCTGTACTAAGCCCTTCATATCTGTTTTATCATTGAATTCTTGGGGTATGTGACATCATCCCCATTTTACAGATAACAGAGGCAGAGAGAGATAGTCACTTGCCCAAGGTCACGTGGGTGTAAAGGGCAGAGGTGGGATCTGACTCTGCCATATCCTGACCAGCCTTCTCCACCCACCCTTCCTCAAGTCCCTGTCATCCAGCACAGCTATGGCTCAGACACCGGCCCTTCACCCTCTGGGGAGCATGAGCTCCTTTGAAGAAGATCACAGCCATCCTTGCTCCTCTTTTTCCAGAAAAATCTAATAATCCCCAACAGCCAGCCGGCCTTCCGCCCGCCATTTCCAGGGGTCCCAGGGCCTTTCTGACACCTACGCCTACCCACCACAGTGAGCGTTTCCTGCATGTCAAGTCAGCGCTCACTGGCATAGCTTGGGACAAAGGAGCTGGCTGAAGCCTGTGGCTCCCAGGAGGAGAGCGCAGCTGGAGGAGCCCTCACCTTTATTGAAAATCGTGTCCCATGCGGCCACATGGTCCTTCCAGGTCTTGGTCCTGAGCAGACGGAACAGATCTGGGGGGAGGTTGAGCATGGGGGCGCTGGTGTGGAACATCTGGTAGATGGCATCGATGAACCGCTGGGCCTCGGGGTCCACTACCTCCTCCAGCATCCCCTGGCGCTCCCCAAAAATGACATTAGTGATGGCTGCAGGGAGAGGCAGAGGCTGAGAAGCCACTTCCAGCAGGGCCATCTGAGAGCCACAACTCCCAGGAACTCCTCCTCCCTCATCTCCCTCAGCACAAAGGAACTCTTGCCCCTACCCTCAGCCTCCTTCAGTAAAGAAATTGAGGCCTGAGTCCCAAAGGGCTAAGATGCAAGGCTGAGAAAGCTGGCCTCTGGAAACCACACAGGTTCTGCAGAAGGGTATATGGAAGACCTGAAAAGGTGGGAAGCAAGGTCTCTGGCACAGCTAGGAGAGGGCCTAGCCCAGGATGCAACTGCTCTGGCCATACTTCCGCCAGAAGAAATTCCTCATCTGTAATTGGCTGAATTGGCTAAATACTTCCGGAAACAGATCAGAAAGGAGGCTGAGATTCATAAGTCCCTGGATAATTAACCATCACGGACCTAGTCCTGCTGGGCCTAAGAAGTTACAACAGCCTCAAGTTTTCCCCACCTATCAGGTGAGGAATTTGAATACTGTTTTCATACAAAGCACTCAGTAACCCAGTTTCTTGCTGTGACCACACTATCTTCATCAAGCCATGGAACCTTTACATGTGCTATTCCCTCTACCTCTACTGCCTGACTTCCTTATCCCAACTAGATAACTCCTACAGATTCTTCAGTGCCCACCTCAGATGAACCATTGAACTCTCCTCTACCCTACCCGACTTCAAAGGTCTAAGTCCCAGGAGGTGGAGACTTGCAGAATGAAGGGCCAAGCCAAGTTCTGGCTTTGGAGGATGGTGGCAATAGTGACCTGTATGTTGGGGACCCTTGCTCCTACAGCACACATGCCAAATGAGAGAGAATGCCAGGTGAGGGAACCCCAGAGCGAGGGGTCTCACTCTGTTGCTGAGGGTGGTGTTAAATTGTCTCTGGGTAGCTGGCAATGGAGGATATATATCAGAAGCTCATCCCAGAAGCCAATCTCAATGCCTCTGCAAGGTCTGTGCTGAACCTGAAGGTAAGAGAGTGAACACCCACCCCCATGCCTACTGCAAGCCAGGTGCAAGCCCCTTACACTCAAAGGCAAAGCGGAACAGGTCATCACTGATGTCCCCTGAGAAATTTCCAGAGCCTGCCTTCTTGATGCGCCTGTGCAGGACACTGACAAAGTCCCGAGACACTGCATCCAACAGGGGCACAAAGTTCTTGGTGGTCTCTGGAACCATCACCTCCTGGTTCAGGGCCAGTCGGTCTCTCTTCCAGGCTGCTGACTTCCTGAAAATACATGGGCCCGCAAGCCCTCATGGTCACAGACCCCAGGTCTGGCGAACACAGAGAGGGATGACTCAGTTTTCCCAGGAAGCTGAGTCACAGCTCACAGCATCCAGCACTCCCACCAGGGCCCCTGCCCTCACCTCTCCCAGTGCCCTCTGCCTCTCACCTCCTCCCAGCTCTGCCTAGCTGGGAGAAGAGAAAGGAAAAAAGAAAGTGAAGGGGAACAAAACCCAACTCCCCTCCACATGCTCTGCTGAGAGCCAGGAACCGATATTCTCAGAACTCTTTGCGTAACTTTCAGGCTCTTTGCCTCAGCTGCAGGCATGCCTTTCATGCCACCCCCCAGCCCCCAACTTTCTCCTGGCGGACGCTCACCTTTGACACTCCAGGTCCCCTCCACATAACATTTTCTGACTCTTGCACAAACAAAATTGACCAGCCTCTCCTCTTCTGCACCCCCTACACATCCCATTATTCACTTCCGTTGGAGGACCTCAGGTGCCCAAAACTGGGTTGGTCCTAATAAACCTCAATTCATGGCACATTCCTTTTTTTTTTTTAAGACAGAGTCTCACTCTGCCACCCAGGCTGGAGTGCAGTGGTGCGATCTCAGCTCACTGCAACCTCCACTTTTCAGGTTCAAGTGATTCTCCTGCCTCAGCCTCCCGAGTAGCTGAGAATACATGCCTGGCTAATTTTTTATTTTTTATTTTTAGTAGAGACTGGGTTTCACCATGTTAGCCGGGATGGTCTCGATCTCCTCACCTTGTGATCTGCCCACCTCAGCCTCCCAAAGTGCTGGGATTATAGGGATGAGCCACCACGCCGGGCGATGGCACACTCTTGAAAATCAATCCATGCAAAATCCTCTTTGTGACTTGGTAAGAATGTTATTGTAAACTTACCACCCACCACAGAAACTAGGACCTTGACAGTAACTTATGCTGGTCCTTCCACATCCTTGGTTCACTTCTCAGGAGACCACCCACCAGAATCCCTTGCTCTTGTTTGTATCTAATTTTATCTGATCTCCATTTATTCCTAAAAGGTACTATTATAAAATATATACTTGTTTTTAACTTCTTTTAAAAAGCTGTTGGCCAGGGACAGTGGCTCACACCTATAATCCCAGCACTTGAGGAGGTCAAGGCAGGTGGATCACCTGAGGTCAAGAGTTTGAGACCAGGCTGGCTAACCTGGTGAAACGCTGTCTCTATTAAAAATACAAAATTTAAGCTGGGTGTGGTGGTGGGCACGCCTGTTATCCCAGCTACTCAGGAGGCTGAGCCAGGAGAATCACTTGAACCAGGGAGGTGGAGGTTGCAGTGAGCTGAGACCATGCCATTGCACTCCAGCACACCTGACAGAGCGAGACTCCATCTCAAAAAAAATCAAATCAAATAAAAAACTATCATGCTTTGTCAGATTTGATTTTTCACTTAGTTGTATCGTTCTAAGTATCATCCATATTGCTGTGGGACACTGAGACCCTTCCTTTTGACTGGTGTGTACTACAATTCACTCACTTACAAACCTATTGGGCATTTAAGTAGCTTTCTGGTTTTTAATATCATGAACAGTACTACTGCAAACAGTCTACTACACATTCCCCAAAGCAGGGATTTTCTTTGGAATATATCCTTGAAGTCAAACTGTTATGTCACAGGTATGAAAATATTCCATTTCAGGAGAAAATGTCCAATCATTTTCCAAAGTAGTGGCTCCAGTTTACACTCCCACCAGCAACAGATGAGAGCTCCAGTTCTGCAGCCTCACCAACACTTGATATTGCATTTTACCTTTTTTCTTTTGAGACGGGATCTGTCTCAAAAGTGCAGTGGTGTGATCTCTGCTTACAGCAACCTTTGCTTCCTGGGTGTGATCTCCGTTGTAACCTCCACTTACAATGGTGTGATCTCTGCTTACAGCAACCTCCACTTCCTGGGCTCCAGCAAGCCTCTGGCCTCAGCCTGGCAAACAGCCAAGACAACAGGCACATGCCACCACACCCAGCTAATTTTTTATTTTTTGTAGAGATGGGCTCTTACTGTGTGGCCCAGGGTGGTCTTGAACTCCTGAGCTCAAGCAATCTGTCCTCCTTGGCCTCCCAAAGTGCTGGGATTACAGGCATGAGCTACTGCACCCCACCCCCACATTTTACATTTTTGATGGACTGAGTGGCTCATGCATATAATCCTAGCACTTTGGGAGGCCAAAGCAGGAGGATCGCTTGAGACCAGGAGTTCAAGACCAGCCTGGGCAAATGGCGAAATCCCATCTGTACTAAAAATGTAAAACCTGGCTGGGTGTGGTGACGCGCACCTGTAATCCCAGCCACTCAGGAGGCTGAGGTGGCAGGATCACCTGAGCAGGTGAGGCAGAGGCTGCAGTGAGCCATGATTGAACCACTGTACTCTAGCCTGGGTGACACAGTGAGCCCCGTCTCAAAATAAAAAAATAAAAATAAATTGATGGGTCAGGCACAGTGGCTCACGCCTGGACTCCCAGCACTTTGGGAGGCCGAGGCAGGCGGATCACCTAAGGTCGGGAGTTCACGGCCAGCCTGACCAACATGGAGAAATCCTGTCTCCACTAAAAATACAAAAAATTAGACGGACGTAGTGGCACATGCCTGTAATCCCAGCTACTTGGAGGCTGAGGCAGGAGAATCACTTGAACCCCAGAGGCGGAGGTTGCAGTGAGCCAACATTGCCTCATTGCACTCTAGCCTGGGCAACAAAAGTGAAACTCTGTCTCAAAAAAAAAAATGATGAACAATTTGGTAGAAAAACGGTATCCACTACACTTAAAAACACTGATCTGTCCCCATGTAGGGCAAATGCCTCACTGCCCCTTTAGCCTGTATGGGACTCACAGTGGCAGGTCCCTGCTCTATTTGTCACTGTATCCCCAGCTCCTGGCACAAGTCCTGACTCATCAAGGGTACTCAGTAAGGTGGGACTCAGTAAGCAAACCAATCATTGAGAACTTTGCCAGATCTTTAATTACTCATTAGGATCTTCAGTATGACCACTTCCCTGAAGGCTGGCGGAGCAATTCATTATCATCATCATCATGATCATCATCATTTGTTTTAGGGAGGCAGGAAAATGACGGATATTCACCTAGAGGCCCTGCTAGGAGGCACAGGGCAAGCCTGGCCTCAGCCCCTCACCCCTAGCCTCTGTCCTCTCCACAGCTCCCCACCACCTCCCTCCAGACCCTGGGAGATGGCCCAGGACTCACTTCAACAGGACTCCTACTGGTCTCTGGTAATACTGGTGATAGGCGACCCAGGGCGGGATGAGGAATCGTTCCGGGCTGGGGCCCTCGGACTTAAAGAGAAGGGCCACATCTTCAGGGTCGATGACATAAACCGACTCCACATTGCCGAGCTTCTCCCTGGAGGGGTTGGGGAGAGAGGCTGATGGATGGATCCGAGGAGACCTGTGGATTCAGGCTCAGCACAGCTGCCTGACAGTTCCACAACTTGCTGACTGTGGGACCTGAGTCAAGGCCCTTAACCCCTCTGAGTCTCAGTTTCCTCTTCCATAAATAAAGACAAACACAGTACCTGTCTCACAGCGATGCTGAAGGACAAGATGATAGCAAGTATACGGATGTGACCTTTGTTAAAGGTTCTACAAGTGACAGCTTTATGATCACTGTTGCTGCTGTCCCACAGCACATCCCCAGGGCCAGCCCAAAGCCCACCCCAGAGCCTTTCATGGACCAGCAAGTCCTCTGCTGCACGCACACTCTTCCTGTGTCCACTCCACAGCAGCCGCCGCTTCTCACCCATCCACACAGCTCAGAACCATGGCACACTTTCATGTCATGGCTAGAGTGACTCACTACAGCTTGCAAGGTAGGCCATATTTCAGGCCAAATCCCTGCCACACTCGACAACTGAAATTCTGGGAGTGGCCATCCTGCCCCTAAGAGTCAGAGGCCACCTGACAACACACTTTGTCTCTATTAAAATAAAACTTCAGTAAAACATCAGGCCCCAACATACAGGCAGGGAGGAAGGGCTTGCAAATCGCTTTGCAGACAGTCTCTATTAAATACAACTGGGTTTTTGTTATTCTTTTGAGGCAGCGTCTCTGTTACCCAGGCTGGAGTGCAGTGGTGTGATCACGGTTCACTGCAGCCCTGACCTCCCAGGCTCCAGCGATCCTCTCACCTCAGCTCCCCCAAGTAGCTGGGACTACACGCACCCACCTCCATGCCTTGCTAATTTTTGTATTTTTTGTAGAGATGAGGTTTTGCCATGTTTCCCAGTCTGGTCTCAAACTCCTAGGCTCAAGAGATCCTCCCACCTCAGCCTCCCAAAGTGCTGGGACGGCAGGTGTGAGCCACCGTGACTGGCCACATACAACTGTTACATATGACCGGTGTTCTTACGCGAAGAGATGAGGACGTGGATACACACGGAGGAAAGACCACGTCAACACACAGGGAGAAGATGGCATCTAACTCCAAGGAGAGAGGCCTCAGAAGAGAGCAAACAACTCACCCAAAACCTTGATCTCTGACTTCCAGTCTCCAGAACGGCCAGAAAATTAATTCTATTGTTATAAGCAAAAAATGAGAAATAAAAATACAACTACTACAAAACAACAGGAAATTCCACTTCTTATTGGGAATACTCTGAACCTCTCTGTGGTAACTGAGCAACCCCAAGCTTCTGGAAGAATTGGCAAAACCCAAGCTACCTGAAATAAGAAGAAATTGTTGTTGATTTTTAACCTGTACATTATCTTAGAATTTGGTTTCCCCAAAATGAGTTATTTGCTTTGTGATGCTTGTTACTTAACTGCATTGATTATATTTGAGAAAATGAAAGACAATGTGAAATGCTGAGCTGCAACTTGTAACTTTGGCTCTGCTGAGCTGTTCTGGTAGAAACAGGAACTCTGTGAAAGGGACTAACCATGTAGCTTGACTGCCGGAGAGGGAGGACAGCGCGTAATAGGCTTCTCGTTGCAGACAGCCTATAAACGGACGTGTAATGGAAAGGTTTATGACCTGGATTCCTTCCCAGGAAAGGCATATTGATTATGGCCCTGGAAAGGGAATGCGACCCTCATGGAGAGCCTATAAACGGATGCATGAGGGGCGTCTGTCTCTGTGGTGGAGATAAGGATATAAAAGTCTTTCTTCTCCCACTGCTCTTCCAGGCCTGCGTGGAGGCCCCGCCTCTTGCAGTTTTTGTGGTCAAGCGGGTTGTCCTGTGTCAGATCCTGTTCCCACTGTCGCTGTGAGCCCAATATGTTCTTGCTGATAATCATAAGTTATGTTTAACCTATATTCTTGCTAAGGTGCATGATTTCTATGCTGACACACAGAAAGTTATCTTTACATTGTTCTGCTTTTATAATACCACGTTGTGATTTTTGTGCACCAGTTTTTGCAAATGTATTCTTTTTGTATAATTAT